>CM060631.1:817500-822500 GCA_030578275.1 Meda fulgida | reverse complement strand
TCCAGCACAAATATCTAAACATCCCTGAATCAATATCAACATTTACTGGAGATGCAGAATCACTTCAGATATTTATAAATTTATAAAAAAAATATGAACATACTGAAGTCCTCAAAAGTACTCCATTACATTATACAGCTGGCACTATATATATATATATATATTGTGTATAAAGTCAATGAGATCAGAAAATAAATTAACTTGTTTTCTCTTTGAAGTATGTCTAGATAGTTATTTTGTCTTGATTTCTGGTACAAATAAGAGAAAAAAGAATGTATTGAATATTGACACTGAAGATTGCTTTATCAATAATCTTCCTAATCAGTTTCATCATCTCAGCATCCCGGATAGCTTAGAAGAACTCGATACTGCGACAGAAACTTTTAACTCTCTCTTTTCCAGCACTTTAGACGCAGTTGCTCCGTTGCGCTTAAAGAAGATTAAAGAAAATAGTCCAACGCCTTGGTACAACGAGCACACTCAGGCCCTTAAGAGAGCAGCCAGAAAAATGGAGCGCAACTGGAAGAAAACAAAACTAGAGGTATTTCGGATTACATGGAAAGAGAGCTCGATTGCTTACAGAGAGGCTTTAAAAGCTGCTAGATCTGCTTATTTTTCAACCCTATTAGAAGAAAATAAACATAATCCTTGGTATTTATTTGAAACAGTGGCTAAACTAACGAAAAAGAAAGCTTCAAGCACAGAAGTTTCCAAGCAACACAGCAGTAATGACTTTATGAACTTCTTCACTTATAAGATTGATAATATCAGGGACAAAATTATAACTATGCAACCGTCTACTACAGTATCGCATCAGGGAGTGCATTGTAGTCTCCCTGAGGAAAAATGTTATTCATTTGTTGCTATAGGAGTGGAAGAATTCTGCAAACTCGTTAATTCATCTAAATCGACAACTTGTATGTTAGACCCTATACCGACTAAGCTATTGAAAGAGATGCTTCCAGAGATCATAGATCCTCTTCTTAATATCATTAATTCGTCTTTGTCTCTAGGATACGTACCAAAAACCTTTAAGCTGGCTATGATAAAACCGCTTGTTAAAAAAAACGCAACTTGATCCTTCAGAATTAGTCAATTACAGGCCGATCTCAAATCTGCCTTTTCTGTCAAAGATATTAGAAAAAGCAGTATCCTCACAACTGTGTTCCTTTCTTGAAAGAAATGATATCTGCGAGGATTTTCAGTCAGGATTTAGACCGCACCATAGTACTGAGACAGCTCTCAGAGTTACAAATGATTTACTTTTATCATCCGATCGTGGTTGTATCTCTCTATTAGTGTTACTTGATCTTAGTGCTGCATTTGACACAATTGACCACAACATTCTTTTAAATAGACTAGAAAACTATGTTGGCATTAGTGGAATTGCACTAGCATGGTTTAAATCATACTTATCTGACCGTTATCAGTTTGTAGCAGTAAATGAAGAGATGTCTTATCGATCACAAGTTCAGTATGGCGTACCACAAGGCTCAGTACTAGGACCGCTGCTGTTCACTCTGTACATGCTACCATTAGGACATATCATTAGGAAACATGGAATTAGCTTTCACTGTTATGCCGATGATACTCAGCTGTATATTTCTTCAAAACCTAACGAAACTTACCAATTCACAAAATTAACGGAATGCATAGCTGATTTAAAAAATTGGATGACTAGTAATTTCCTACTACTAAACTCTGAAAAACAGAGATTCTAATTATTGGACAAAAAACTTCCACACGTAATAACCTAGAATACTGTCTAACACTTGATGGCTGCTCTGTTAAGTCTTCGTCGTCGGTTAGGAACCTGGGTGTGCTTTTTGATAGCAATCTTTCATTTGAAAGTCACGTGTCTAGTATCTGTAAAACCGCATTTTTCCATCTTAAAAATATATCTAAATTACGACATATGCTCTCATTAACAAATGCAGAACAATTAGTTCATGCTTTCATGACATCAAGACTAGATTATTGTAATGCTCTACTGGGTGGTTGCCCTGCACGCTTAATAAATAAACTACAGCTGGTCCAAAACGCTGCAGCTCGAGTTCTTACTAGGACCAGGAAATATGACCATATTAGCCCGGTTCTGTCAACACTGCATTGGCTGCCTATTAAACATCGTATAAATTTTAAAATATTGTTGATTACTTACAAAGCACTAAATGGTTTAGCTCCGCAGTACTTGAGCGAGCTCTTAACGCATTATAGTCCTTCACGTCTATTGCGATCTCAAAATTCGGGCCAGTTGATAATACCTAGAATATCAAAATCGACTGCGGGCGGTAGATCCTTTTCCTATTTAGCACCAAAACTTTGGAACAGTCTTCCTACCATTGTCCGGGAAGCAGACACACTCTGTCAGTTCAAAGCTAGACTAAAAACACATCTCTTTGACCTAGCATACACATAATATATTATAGACTTCTATAATTCAATGTTAGGCTGCATAGATTAGGTCAACCGGGACTGGGAACACTTCCCTTAAATCCTGATGTACTCGTTACATCATCATAAGAAGAATGGCATCTACGCTAATTTTAGTGTCTTTGTTTATCCCGAGGTTTTCCCGCAGCCTGCCGGATCCAGGCCGTATCCAGATCTGACTAGGAGCTTTGCCTGGACCCGATGACAACGCAGTGCTGAAGTGCCAACTAGCCTCTCCCTATGGAGGATCCCTTTCCCACTCTACAGATAAAACGTTGTGATGCCGGTTCGCGTACCCACCCCGAAGTGATACAATAAAACAAAATTCTGTATCAAATTACAGTTACTGTAAATCCGGCCTCTAGTTCATAAACGCCAGAGGAGAACTGGCCCCCGACTGAGCCTGGGTTCTCCCAAGGTTTTTTTCTCTCTATTAAGTCACCTGATGGAGTTTTAGGACACCAGTGGGTCACACCTGATGGAGTTTTAGGACACCAGTGGGTCACCTGATGGAGTTTTAGGACGCCAGTGGTTCACCTGATGGAGTTTTAGGACGCCAGTGGGTCACCTGATGGAGTTTTAGGACGCCAGTGGGTCACCTGATGGAGTTTTAGGACGCCAGTGGGTCACCTGATGGGTCACCTAATGGAGTTTTAGGACACCAGTGGGTCACCTGATGGAGTTTTAGGACCCCAGTGGGTCACCTGATGGAGCTTTAGGACACCAGTGGGTCACCTGATGGAGTTTTAGGACGCCAGTGGGTCACCTGATGGAGTTTTAGGACGCCAGTGGGTCACCTGATGGGTCACCTGATGGAGTTTTAGGACACCAGTGGGTCACCTGATGGAGTTTTAGGACACCAGTGGGTCACCTGATGGAGTTTTAGGACACCAGTGGGTCACCTGATGGAGTTTTAGGACACCAGTGGGTCACCTGATGGAGTTTTAGGACACCAGTGGGTCACCTGATGGAGTTTTAGGACACCAGTGGGTCACCTGATGGAGTTTTAGGACACCAGTAGGTCACCTGATGGAGTTTTAGGACACCACTGGGTCACCTGATGGAGTTTTAGGACACCAGTAGGTCACCTGATGGAGTTTTAGGACACCAGTAGGTCACCTGATGGAGTTTTAGGACACCACTGGGTCACCTGATGGAGTTTTAGGACACCAGTGGGTCACCTGATGGAGTTTTAGGACACCAGTGGGTAACCTGATGGAGTTTTAGGACACCAGTAGGTCACCTGATGGAGTTTTAGGACACCAGTAGGTCACCTGATGGAGTTTTAGGACACTAGTAGGTCACCTGATGGAGTTTTAGGACACTAGTAGGTCACCTGATGGAGTTTTAGGACACCAGTAGGTCACCTGATGGAGTTTTAGGACACCAGTAGGTCACCTGATGGAGTTTTAGGACACTAGTAGGTCACCTGATGGAGTTTTAGGACACCAGTGGGTCACCTGATGGAGTTTTAGGACACCAGTGGGTCACCTGATGGAGTTTTAGGACACCAGTGGGTCACCTGATGGAGTTTTAGGACACCAGTGGGTCACCTGATGGAGTTTTTCGGTTCCTTGCCACTGTTGCCTTTGGCTTGCTCAGTTGGGGATATTCAAATTAATTAACCAAGCATTAATACCATTGATCAGCCCTACCAAACGTGGATGTTTTTTCCACTAAGAAAGAAACATTGTTATGTTATTTGATTGATACTGTGAAGCTGCTTTGATACAATTTATATTGTGAAAAGCGCTATATAAATACACTTGACTTGACTTATAAATGCGCACCTGCCGCCTCGTCCACTGAGAGCTCATTGGCCAGAATTCCTCCGATCTTACTGAACGCTGGCATCTGAATCCCGTATTTATCCAGCTCCAGTTTCATGTTATTGATCTCCTCCTCTGCAGAACACACAAGCAGTTTATAAAACATACAGCGGTGCCTCCAGATGCTGAAACACACTATAGAAACGGCTGTGAAGTGAAAGTATATTTACTAGCGGTGCGCAACGATTAATCGAATCCAAAATAAAAGTCTGTGTTTACATAATATATGTGTGTGTTCTGTGTATAATTACTTTGTATATATAAATAAACACATGTGCATGTATATATTTGAGAAATATTTGCATGTTTATACTAATATATATATATATATATATATATATATATAAATATTTTATATATAAATAACACATTTTTCTTAAATATGTACATGCATTTGTGTATTTATATACATAAAATAATTATACACAGAACACACACATATATTATGTAATCACAAACTTTTATTTTGGATTCGATTAATCGTTGCGCAGCACTAATATTTACATACGCACTGAGCAAATGATTGCATCACTGTAGAATTAGTCACAAAAGAAATTAAAACAGATTTTACCTGTGAACTTGACCTTCCCACACAGGTCGTGAATCTGAGGGGCGAGTCCCAAACGAAACAGGTACAAACTAACACAAGAGATCAGAAACCATGAAATAATTAATAACTAATAAAACTCAGAAGTCATTGATATATTATATGATGATATTCAGAGGTCAGTAGTTCTG
>CM060631.1:792500-807500 GCA_030578275.1 Meda fulgida | reverse complement strand
TCATCAACACTTCTTACTCACATCTGACATCATCATCATCATCATCATCATCAACACTTCTTTTACTCACATCTGACATCATCATCATCATCATCATCAACACTTCTTACTCACACCTGACATCATCATCATCATCATCATCATCATCAACACTTCTTACTCACACCTGACATCATCATCATCATCATCATCATCAACACTTCTTACTCACATCTGACATCATCATCATCATCATCAACACTTCTTACTCACATCTGACATCATCATCATCAACACTTCTTACTCACACCTGACATCATCATCATCATCATCATCATCATCATCAACACTTCTTACTCACATCTGACATCATCATCATCATCATCAACACTTCTTACTCACATCTGACATCATCATCATCAACACTTCTTACTCACACCTGACATCATCATCATCATCATCATCATCAACACTTCTTACTCACATCTGACATCATCATCATCATCATCAACACTTCTTACTCACATCTGACATCATCATCATCAACACTTCTTACTCACATCTGACATCATCATCATCAACACTTCTTACTCACACCTGACATCATCATCATCATCATCATCATAAACACTTCTTACTCACATCTGACATCATCATCATCATCATCATCAACACTTCTTACTCACATCTGATATCATCATCATCATCATCAACACTTCTTACTCACACCTGACATCATCATCATCATCATCAACACTTCTTACTCACACCTGACATCATCATCATCATCATCATAAACACTTCTTACTCACATCTGACATCATCATCATCATCATAAACACTTCTTACTCACACCTGACATCATCATCATCATCATAAACACTTCTTACTCACACCTGACATCATCATCATCATCATCATAAACACTTCTTACTCACATCTGACATCATCATCATCATCATCATCATCATCATCAACACTTCTTACTCACACCTGACATCATCATCATCATCATCAACACTTCTTACTCACACCTGACATCATCATCATCATCATCATAAACACTTCTTACTCACATCTGACATCATCATCATCATCATAAACACTTCTTACTCACACCTGACATCATCATCATCATCATAAACACTCCTTACTCACATCTGACATCATCATCATCATCCTCATCATCAACACTTCTTACTCACATCTGACATCATCATCATCATCATCCTCATCAACACTTCTTACTCACATCTGACATCATCATCATCATCATCATCATCAACACTTCTTTTACTCACATCTGACATCATCATCATCATCATCATCAACACTTCTTACTCACACCTGACATCATCATCATCATCATCAACACTTCTTACTCACATCTGACATCATCATCATCATCATCATCATCATCAACACTTCTTACTCACACCTGACATCATCATCATCATCATCAACACTTCTTACTCACATCTGACATCATCATCATCATCATCATCATCATCATCAACACTTCTTACTCACACCTGACATCATCATCATCATCATCATCATCATCAACACTTCTTACTCACACCTGACATCATCATCATCATCATCATCATCAACACTTCTTACTCACATCTGACATCATCATCATCATCATCAACACTTCTTACTCACATCTGACATCATCATCATCATCATCAACACTTCTTACTCACATCTGACATCATCATCATCATCATCAACACTTCTTACTCACATCTGACATCATCATCATCATCATCAACACTTCTTACTCACATCTGACATCATCATCATCAACACTTCTTACTCACACCTGACATCATCATCATCATCATCATCATCATCATCAACACTTCTTACTCACATCTGACATCATCATCATCATCATCAACACTTCTTACTCACATCTGACATCATCATCATCAACACTTCTTACTCACACCTGACATCATCATCATCATCATCATCATCAACACTTCTTACTCACATCTGACATCATCATCATCAACACTTCTTACTCACACCTGACATCATCATCATCATCATCATCATAAACACTTCTTACTCACATCTGACATCATCATCATCATCATCATCAACACTTCTTACTCACATCTGATATCATCATCATCATCATCAACACTTCTTACTCACACCTGACATCATCATCATCATCATCAACACTTCTTACTCACACCTGACATCATCATCATCATCATCAACACTTCTTACTCACACCTGACATCATCATCATCATCATCATAAACACTTCTTACTCACATCTGACATCATCATCATCATCATAAACACTTCTTACTCACACCTGACATCATCATCATCATCATCAACACTTCTTACTCACATCTGACATCATCATCATCATCATCATCATCAACACTTCTTACTCACACCTGACATTATCATAAACATAGATCATTTTAAACACAAAACCACAATCACATTTAAAATTAAACCTCAATCACATTAAACTATACAAATAAAATCTCAATCACATTTAACATAAAACCTCAGTCCTATTTAACATTTAACATTAAACCTCAATCACATTCAGCATAAACCTCAGTCACATACAAACACAATCACTATTCCGAGATTCCGGTGTGTTAGACTAACGTGAACCTCTAGTTTGACGTTTTTATTGAAAATAATGTGTTTTATTTCAGTACTTACAGCCAGACCGGGCCGGAACACTCTCCCCCATCTCTGTTCTTCTGTCGATATCGATAAACTGAATCTGATCGATCGCGTTCTGATAAACCGACACAAACGCACGCGCTGATCTCCGACGCGACTCTCTATATCAAACTCCTTCAGTCTGAAGCCGCAAACTAGTGACGCTCTCACTCGGTTTCCTTCAATAGATGTTTAATATATCTATATCGACAACTGGGATTAAACTCTAACTCGGCTCTGATTAACAACTCAGATAAATGTCGACTGAAAAGAAAACGCGAAAGCTCCCGTCTGTCAGTTGTTTACGGTTTGAATATCCCGCCCGCTTCTCATTGGCTCCCGCGCGGCTCCGCCCACTTGACGACGACGGGGTGCATCGCGGTGTGTTGTGGGTACTGTAGTTTAAATGAGTTTTCAACAGCACACCAGCGAATTAAATAGTTTATTTGTACAAGAAGATTTAAACAGAATTGCTCTTTTTTTATTATACTTGTATTTTATTATTATTATTATTATTTGTAATTATTGTACGTGTACGTGCATTTTCTGTTCTGGAGATTCTTTAAAGTTAAAAAAATATATTTTATAAAATAAAAATGTATATTATAAATGTATTATTTCAGTTAAATATAAATATTATATTTATAAATGTAGATGGTTGTTGATTACTTACAAAGCACTAAATGGTTTAGCTCCGCAGTACTTGAGCGAGCTCTTAACGCATTATAGTCCTTCACGTCTATTGCGATCTCAAAATTCGGGCCAGTTGATAATACCTAGAATATCAAAATCGACTGCTGGCGGTAGATCCTTTTCCTATTTAGCACCAAAACTTTGGAACAGTCTTCCTACCATTGTCCGGGAAGCAGACACACTCTGTCAGTTCAAAGCTAGACTAAAAACACATCTCTTTGACCTAGCATACACATAATATATTATAGACTTCTATAATTCAATGTTAGGCTGCATAGATTAGGTCAGCCGGAACTGGGAACACTTCCCTTAAATCCTGATGTACTCGTTACATCATCATAAGAAGAATGGCATCTACGCTAATTTTAGTGTCTTTGTTTATCCCGAGGTTTTCCCGCAGCCGGCCGGATCCAGGCCGTATCCAGATCTGACTAGGAGCTTTGCCTGGACCCGATGACAACGCAGTGCTGAAGTGCCAACTAGCCTCTCCCTATGGAGGATCCCTTTCCCACTCTACAGATAAAACGTTGTGATGCCGGTTCGCGTACCCACCCCGAAGTGATACAATAAAACAAAATTCTGTATCAAATTACAGCTACTGTAAATCCGGCCTCTAGTTCATAAACGCCAGAGGAGAACTGGCCCCCGACTGAGCCTGGGTTCTCCCAAGGTTATTTTTCTCTCCATTAAGTCACCTGATGGAGTTTTAGGACACCAGTGGGTCACCTGATGGAGTTTTAGGACACCAGTGGGTCACCTGATGGAGTTTTAGGACACCCGTAGGTCACCTGATGGAGTTTTAGGACACCAGTAGGTCACCTGATGGAGTTTTAGGACACCAGTGGGTCACCTGATGGAGTTTTAGGACACCAGTGGGTCACCTGATGGAGTTTTAGGACACCAGTGGGTCACCTGATGGAGTTTTAGGACACCAGTGGGTCACCTGATGGAGTTTTAGGACACCAGTAGGTCACCTGTTGGAGTTTTAGGACACCAGTGGGTCACCTGATGGAGTTTTAGGACACCAGTAGGTCACCTGATGGAGTTTTAGGACACCCGTAGGTCACCTGTTGGAGTTTTAGGACACCAGTGGGTCACCTGATGGAGTTTTAGGACACCAGTAGGTCACCTGATGGAGTTTTAGGACACCAGTGGGTCACCTGATGGAGTTTTAGGACACCAGTAGGTCACCTGTTGGAGTTTTAGGACACCAGTGGGTCACCTGATGGAGTTTTAGGACACCATTAGGTCACCTGATGGAGTTTTTCGGTTCCTTGCCACTGTTGCCTTTGGCTTGCTCAGTTGGGGATATTCAAAATAATTAACCAATCATTAATACCATTGATCAGCCCTACCAAACGTGGATGTTTTTTCACTAAGAAACAAACATTGTTATGTTATTTGATTGATACTGTGAAGCTGCTTTGATGCAATTTATATTGTGAAAAGCGCTATATAAATACACTTGACTTGACTTGATGGTCACAGATGAAACCACATTTACCGTCACTGCCGTTTCCATAGACACGGGTGTAAACAGTGTGGTCAGGTGTGCACACACGGAGAGAGACACCTGTCTGTCTGCTCACCTGTTTATACATCATCAGCTCCAAAATTACGACATGATTATAAAGGACAAATATCGGACCATCAAACATGACGCGTATCATCCGAGGAAAGGGCCGTTCTGACTGAGTTTATTCGTGTGAGTGTGCGTTTCTCTCAGAGACAAACTCCAGGAAATTAGTGTGCAGGAGAACGTCTTTTCTAGTATTATTCAGTATATTATATTGTTTACTCAAGTTTATGGCGCATATTCTTTATATTCGGTGTTTGGTTTGCTGTGGTAACTGTGTGTCTATAGTGACACTCTAGAAGACTGATGAATGATTAATAGTGAAGTGTGAATTATTCCTCTGTCATTAACACACACTTTAAAACTGCCCTGGAAGAACAGAATATGTTATTAGAATGATTCACGTTAAGTTATAATGTTTTAAAAACTTTTTTCTTGGTTATGCACACATTCTATTTGATCATTTTGCAAACATTATCGGAACATTACTTTTGAATGTTCCCTGAACGTTCCCGACAATGTTGAGTTCCCGCCCCGTTAGATTTTGGTGACATGAACGTTATTTTCCAGAACGTTAATTTTTGGTTCCAAGAAAGTTATTTTTTAAGGTTAAGTTTTTGGTTAGCCAGAAAAGTTTTATTGACAGAAATAACAAAATTAGCGTTAATTATTTTAATTAGGCCTACTCGAGTTCGCGGCTTTCTGTAAACCCCGCGAAGCCGTGCAGTAAATACAGATAAACAAACCCACGAATTTATGCTTAACCCTGGCTTAATATTTTATATTTTAATATTTTTAATCTACAAAGTTGGATATATCTGATCATTATAACGTATTTTTATATATATAATTTCTACATTTTATTAAATAAACTAATTTCAGAGCTCTGTATAGGTCATAAAACATCTGCAACGTTTTGGAAGGTTTGTTGGCCGGTAAAATACAACATAGATTAACAATAACTGTTAGGGAACGTTTTGTTTAAGTTATTTTTATGCTATTTAAAAGTAATCATTTTATTGTTGCAAAAAATAAAACTTAAAAAGAACGTTCCTATAAACTTTGAAGTCAGTCCTGGGTACAATTTACTTTACTTTAAAAAGGCTCAATATAACGTCCGATATATTTCATTATAAAAGTAGCATGTAAACGTTTCTTTTTTAACTCATTCATTCAGCCGATGCTTTAGTGACTCGTATTCAAGTTAGACATTTTATCAGTTCAAACATCCCTTGGGAATCGAACCCATGACCTTGTCGCTGCTTCGGGAACACATTAATGCCCAGATATGTTTTTTCCAGATGTAATACATCTAATTATTTGCACAATTGTTTATTGTTTGCATCTAAATGAGTTTAACACAGTAACTTTAGTAACCAGTGGCCATTTATCTCTATTGTTTTTAAAAGCACCTCGAATTGACTGAGATTAATGGTTGCATTTTGAAGTAATTTAAGGTGTAGTTCACACTAGCAGCAAAACAAAAAGTGCCTGGAAAAAGAGCATTACAGACATTTCTAGCCTTTTGTCCCCTTTGGCTTGCGTAGTTTTTCTTACATTTAATTTAATATTCAACAATATTATTGATCAGACAGCATTATATGAGAACTGAACTCCCAGCTAACAATTTATGGTTCCCACAACATTCTGGGAACGTTAGTTTTTGGTTGCGGGAGCATTCCCTTAAGGCTTTGGTTCCCATGGAAAGTTTTCTTAACGTTCAGGGAACGTTTTATAACCCTGAGGGAACGTTCCCTAAACGTTAGTTTTTGGTTTGGTTCAAACTAACCTTTAGAGAACCATAAACTAACGTTCCCTAAACGTTCTGAGTTAGTGGGGCTGGACGATGACATCACGGTTTTCTCCAGAGCGGCGATATATACTGTATATATAAATGAACTAAATAACTTTTTTACAACATAAATGAACCATCACTGAACTTACTCAAGCTGGACTGTGACGCTACTTTCTTCTTGAAAGAAACTTTGTTGCATTATTGTCCTGTTATCTCTGCTTTGAAACTCTGTGTGGTAAAAGCGACTCTGCGTTCTCCGTGTCTCAGGCTGAGCGTCATGTGTCCCCGCCGCTGATCTCCGGTGAGTTCATGGCCTCTGGTGGGTCTGCGGCCAGAGACGCGGGTGAGAAGCAGAAGAGGAGCACCAGATCTGATGCGGAGGAAACAGAAGCTCGGCTGGAGATCGAGAGCCTGACCGCGGACGGACATGAAGCGCTGCAGAACCGAGACTACGCCGCGGCGCTGAGGCGCTTCAGGAGCGCGCTGAGAGCTGCCACTAAGGTGCCTGAAACCTTCTTTTTTCTTCTTCTTTTTCTTTTTTTTGCAGAATTATACATAACTACCAACTCAGGGAAGTTAAGCAAGGTGTACAAACAATGGTACCTTACAGAAAATAAATATCCTGGGTTTGCATACATCAAATTATTTAATACATACACAAAAAAGAAAGAGAAGCATTTAATAATGTCAAGTCAGTGCCTGAAATCATGCAAACTCAAGAGAATGTCGTCAACGTGAATTTTTCTGTGACTACTTTCTGTGAATGTGTGACTTCCGATTCATTACCAGCTGTAGGAAGCATTAAAGTCCCCCTGTAGTCAATAACTGTATCTCTTAAAACTCATCTTTGATCACCAAAATGACATATTTAAACTTTTTTTTGTATGTAACTCAACACGCTTGCCTCATTTAGTATGCGGTGGCTGATATATCATGCATCCCTAATATACAGTCAAATCAAATTCTATTCAGACTCCTTCAACTTTTCTCACATTATCAGTTTATTCGCTATAGTTTAGAAAATGGTATTAAATATGAGCAGAACTCAGAGTTATTAAACTGATATTTCACTGGTTTTGTCCGTCCTTCTGTTAGACTCACACATGAATTATGATGAATATCTGTCAGCTGGTAAATTTAACTACACAATTAGAGAATACCAGTTTAGCTCCACCAGTGGCCAAGCAATGCTTCATGTTGTTCAGTCTGTGTGTAAAAGAGCATCAGCAGTTTCAGAAAAACACTGAAGAAAACATGATCAGCTCAAAGTGGAGAATCATCTCTGGCCCCGAATGTGTGTAAATGTCACTGGTAGTGCTGTATGAAGAATATTTGGGTATAATATGTCAGTTTACTTTATTTTGCTCTCCTCACTTACAGAAATGAACTATAGTGTCCTCACACACTAGTGAACAACTGGGTGTCTGAATAATTTTTGGTTTGACTGTCTCTCTCTCTCTCTATATATATATATATATATATATATGACTCTCATGCCAGCCAGAGAAACATAATCCAGCGGAAGGAAGGCTTTCAGTGATTTTACTTCATGAAAGTTGCATTTATTTTGGCTTTAATATTTGTATAACTGTTTAAAAAAGCAATAAGGTACTCGAGGCTAGTGCTGTATCATGCCTTATTCACCATATAGCACTAGCCTCTCGTACCGTATTGCTTACATATGACTCTCACACCAGCCAGAGACACATAATCAATATCTGTGCTGCTCTATTCCTCCTGCAGCTCAGAGAGACGAGTCTTCAGAGGACGTGCGTGTTGAACCTGGGCGCTGCGCTCGTGGAGGCGGGAGATCCCCGCAAAGGGCTCGAGGTGCTGTCCCGATCGGGAGAGCGAGGCGAGCGCGCCGCTGACCTGCAGTTCAACCGGGCCGCGGCTCACGAGGCGCTAGGAGAGCACACGCAGGCCACACACAGATATCATCAGGCCGCGCAGCTGTACCGCTCGCAGGGAGACGCCGGCGCCGAGGGAGAAACCTGCGTCAGACTCGCTCGCTGCCACATCAAGAGGAAGGTGAACTATGTAAAACACAAAACCTTTAAAGTCAATCATTTTACCCCTTAAAACTCATCTTTGATCACCAAAATTACATATTTCAACGTTTTTTTAGACATTAGACATTCTTCATGCCTTAAAATATCTTGAATGTAACTCGACACCCTTGCCTCATTTAGTATTCGCGGTTCTATGAATATGCAAATGAGCCCCGCCTCCACTCACTCACAGCTCCACTGGTTGACGATCGCACGTTGATCTGATTGGTTACAAGGTAGTTTGTGATTATGATGCAAGAGTTGCAACTACGGCAGCTGAGAAGGCCATTCTATGTGAAGACTGATGAAGTCGGTATAAATATGTGTTTAATACTACAAAATATGCCCGATGTCACCGTTACTGCACTCGCCGCCCAGAACACAGAGAACATCCCGGTCGAGTGAAGGATTGCTGGAACTGAAGCACACATCTGACCTAATGCAGACTAAAACACATCTATTTAGCCCCATTTACTGACTTTATTTGTAGTTCATACTGTTTTAATACCCTGTATTTTCTTTCTCATTTTTAGGAAAATCACTTAATTACCATTGTTTATTTCTATACCAAATGTCATAGGCTACACTTGCAATGAAGCTACAAATATAAACTACATCATTATGTTGATATCCTATGTTACGACAAACATGTCTTCTAATATCCTCAGCTGTTGCGTATACCGAGCTGCATCAAACACATTTGTAAAGTACTTTCCTTGAACCCATTGTGCGAGTTCACTTTAATACCGCGTGCTTTATATACATGTTGCTGCTGATTGGACTGCAGTTCTGACACGCCCACCAAACAAGAGAAAACGCATCAAACCCCGTTGTGCACCGGTGCACGCCGTTACCCATTTGTTCGTGTTCCAGGAGCGTTTCACTCGGAAATACGACACAATAGAGATAAATAGACTAGTCCAACTTGCTGACTTTAAATGACCCATAATATATATTTTGAACATTTCACAACACGTCTCATGTCGAAACTTTGCATGCATGTTCATGTTCCTAAATTAAACTTCATTAAATATGAGACAAACTCAGATTCTGCTGTGAAGCAGCTCTAATAAGACATTATCCACATTAATTCAGTCACATGTTGATTCTATAACAGTGGCGATGTTGCTTTTTTCGTAAAAGTTATAGTTTTTAACTAACTTCATTTTACTGCATCTGTAATGTAACTGAGATGATTAACAATGATGTCATATTTGTTATATTTGATGAGGAATGGCCTCTGCATGCAGAATTGGTCTTGTGTTTCTGCATTTATTTAGTCCTCTACATTGTGCGTAAAATAATGCAGTGTGTGTGTGTGTGTGTGTGTGTGTGTTGCAGGAGTGGGACGAGGCCGCGGCGAGTTTCCGGCGAGCCGCTGAGAGCTACAGAACAGCGGGGAACACGCCGGCGTCTGCACTGGCACTGAAGGATGCTGGGAAACTCATGCTGAAGAGCGGCCACAACGCCACCGATGACATCATCAGCGTGCTGACGGACAGCCTGGAGATGAGCGCCAACATCACCGACCAGGAGACGCTGGGTAACGCCAACCAGCAGTGTGTGGGCTTCAGTGAGGTTTCTTAAATACACTAAATGAGTGATCAGTGAAGACATACTCTCGCATCCTCCATCTCAAAATTGAAAGACAAACCAATAGTTCTATGTAACTTGAAAAACAACATCTGCAAAGTTACGACGCTCAAAGTGACATCACTAACCCTAAAATTTACATGAACCCCACCCACGGGAACACGATTTATAGATTATCATTACAGAATATGCTAATCAATGGCTAGAAAATAGTTAACTCCACATCAGCTGGGGACATTAGAGACTGTATTTTACATCTTGTGAAAAGGGCATTATACCACCCCTTTAAGATTTATTTGCTTTGTGACATTGTTTGAATAAAAATGGAAGCTTGAAATTACAGAACGACACTCACAAACTCAGTGAGATGTTTTTTGTTTTAAAAGGAATTGAATTTTGCTATTTTTAATTGTTCACATTTATGATATGAAATAGATTTTTAAGTAGTCTGGTATCTCAGCTTCACCAAGATCATGTGTAAGATTGACTGCAAAACTAACATGAAATGCATAATACCCTCAGAATGACAAAATACATCAATAAACACTGTTTTGGGGTTCAGTGCAGCTGCATTTAACCATGAAAATATGTGGCTGAAATTGACCCATAAACACCATAATTCATTTATAGAAATTAGAAATGTTGTATATTGCACAACAAATCAGCGTGTCGAAAACTTTGACTCAAAAGTCACAAAATATCATGAAAAATATCATAAGTTAACTATTGTTTCCAATAACTTAGAAGACACTTCATATTCAGTGATATTGATCTGCACTGACACTATCAGACGAGAACAGAACTTGATCTGAATAATGACTCTCTCTTCTTCTGTAGAGCTGCTTCACTCCTGAATCTAAGTTTCTCATATTTGATGAAGTTTCATCATTGATTCTGTTATTCTCCTGTGTATCACTGTGAAGCTGCTCTGAAACGATCTGTGCTGTACAAAGCTGTAGAAATAAAGCTGAGCTGATTTAAAATACACAGATTGCAGATTTATTTGATACATTTGTTTAATATATTGTACTTAATTCAGTGTGAAATGATTTGATGTGATTATTTAAAGTGTTTAATGTTGAAGTGATCATTTATTTAAAATAAAGCAGTTTTGTAAGTGCTAACTAGTGTTTTCAACAACTTAGTAATATTATTGATCTGACTGCACTGACACTATCAGATGAGAACTGAATAATGACTCTCTAATAAGTAATCATCTTCAGTTGAGCTGCTTTACAGCTGAATCTGAGTTTGTCTCATAATTGATGAAGTTTGCATCACAGATTCTGTTATTTTCCTGTTTTTATATTAATAAATGTGACATGATTCAATTCAATTCAATTAAATTCACGTTTATTAGTATAGCACAACTTTTCACAACACACATCTTTTCAAAGCAGCTTTACAGTAAATGCATGAGTCCATTTTGCGGTTTACAGAGATCTGTTATCAGATGAAACCGTCTCAGTTATGTATTTCAGAAATGTACATATATAAAGTCACAGTTAGCTAAAAATGTATTAATTTAAACAATGTAATAATTGAATGCAGAAACTATGAGCTCATTGAAGTAATGAATTTTTGTTTGTTAACAAATGATTATGACATTTAGAAAAAAAATAGTAAAAATAGCGTGATACTCCAGATGAATGATTCTGTTGAAGTGCATGAAGTGATCCTCACCTGTGTTTCAGGGAAGCTGCTGAACGACGTGGGCTTGAGTTTCTCTCAGATGAGGCTGTTCTCCGAGGCGTCCGAGTGTTACGAGCAGGCTCTTCCTCTGGTCGCATGTAAACCGCACAGGCTGGCGGTGGTTCTGCAGAATCTGGGTGCCGTCCACAACACTCTGGGTCAGTACCAGCAGGCTGTGCGGTTCCACCGAGAGGCAGCGGCGCTCCACGGTGAGACATAAACAGTAGCAGAATATGCTTAGCAGTCATATACACACGGTAAAAATCAATGCAATGCAAATATTTTTCATCTGTAATATCATGCATCTGAACACAATGACGTGCTCATATTGTGTGATTACATTAAAAAATGGCCCACAGAACAAGACTATTGAATTGTTTTAGGACCTAAAATATACACATTTCAAAACATTTGTCTTGCAATAATATGAAAAATTAAGCAATTATGAAGTTTCTAAATAAAACTATAATTTAAATCAGGAAATTTCAATAAAATATGCTTTATAGTCAATGATGGTTTTTAATGTTCTCAAAACATTAGCACAAAAACATTATTTATTTATATACATCAGCCATGGAACGTTTTTAACTGAAACCTTTCAGTTGGATGTTCATCTAATGTTTTTTAAATGTATCAAAAAGTTCAAAAAGTAACATTCAAAAAGTAACATTCAAAAGTAACATTCAAAAGTATCATTCAAAGGTAGCATTCAACATTCAAAGTTCTCAGAACATATTTTTGTCAGCTGGGTGGATGGAGGTGCACAAATGTCTAGTGATTATTTCTGGTGCACCTGTAATATCGTGCATCTGAACACATGGTGTGCGCAGGTTCTCTGGGCAGCCGCGGGGCTCAGGGCCGGTGTTTCAGCAATCTGGGCTTCGCTCTGGTGGAGCTGGACGAGCTGGAGGAGGCGTGGGAGAGTTACATGCACGCACAGCAGGCCTTCAGAGACACCGGTACTGAACACACACGCACACACACACACACACACTCACTCACACAAACTTACACACACACACACTCACACAAACTTACACACACACTCACTCACACAAACTTACACACACACACTCACACACGCACACACACATGCATGCATGCACGCATGCACGCACACACACACTCACACACTCGCACACACACACACACACACACACACACACACACACACACACTCACTCACTCACACACACACACACACTCACACACTCCCTGTGCAGACGACGCGTCGGGTCAGTGGCAGGCCTGTGAGGGTCTCGGTGGGATCACGCTGCAGATGAGAGACCCAGAGAAAGCCTCCGTCTACTATAAAGACGCCCTACGACTGCTGTGCAAATGCCAGGTGAGATCTGACTGGATTTACCGGAATATAAGTGGCTTTATTAATCTGAAATTAATTTTATATAATCCAATCTGTACTGATAATGCTGTGTTTGATCTGCAGGATGTGTCTAGTTCAGTGCAGGAGCGTCTGGTCAGTAAACTGAGCGAAGCCTTACAGCAGAAGCTGCTCCTACAACAGGTCAATCTCTCTCTCACTCTCTCTCTCTCTCTCACTCTCTATCTCTCTCTCTCTCACACTCTCTCTGTCTCTCTCTCTCTCACACTCTCTCTGTCTCTCTCTCACTCTCACACTCTCTCTCTCTCTCACTCTCACACTCTCTCACTCTCTCTCTCACTCTCTCTCTATCTATCTCACTCTCACACTCTCTCTGTCTCTCTCTCACTCTATCTCTATCTCACTCTCTCTATCTCACTCTCTCTCTCTCTATCTCACTCTCTCTCTATCTCACTCTCTCTCTGTCTCTCTCTCACTCTCTCACTCTCACACACTCACTCTCTATCTATCTGACTCTCACACTCTCTCTGTCTCTCTCTCTCACTCTATCTCATTCTCTCTCTCTCTATCTCACTCTCTCTATCTCTCTCTCACTCTCACACTCTCTCTGTCTCTCTCTCTCTCTCTCTCTCTCACACACACACTCTCACTCTCTATCTCACTCTCACACTCTCTCTGTCTCTCTCTTTCTATCTCTCTCCCTCTCTCTCTCTCTCTATCTCACTCTCACACTCTCTGTCTCTCTCTCACTCTATCTCTCTCTCACTCTCACACTCTCTCTTTCTATCTCTCTCTCTCTCCCTCTCTATCTCTCTCTATCTTTCTCTCTCTCTCTACAGGGTGTCCGCAGGGTCTTAAAAAGTATTAAAAGTTGATAAATCCATTTTGGGAAAATTAAGACCCTTAAAAGGTATTTAAAAGTCTTAATCCCGATTTTATGAAGTATTAAATTTTGTCCAAGCTTTTTCTAAAGTGTTTGACTCCAAAAAGTGTGCATGAATATATTTATTTTACTCACCATTAGACTATTAAAAACAACGGCGTGGTCGGTCACTGAAATCGGCTCGGGCGCGCGCACCACGTACGGGTGACGAAATGTGCGGTTAGGTGTTGTGTCGTCGTCCTCCACATGTCACGAAACTGACTCGAAATGGGAAAATGTAAATTTGCGGACTCCTGGCTGGACAAGGATGGGTTTAAACAATAGCTGAAGCCTCTCGCTGAAAACAACCGCGAGGGTTACTGTACATATTGTAGAAAGAAGATTAGCGTAGCCTCGATGGGCATCAGCGCTGTGAAGTCCCACATGGCCGGCGCAGAGAGCAGCAGCAGCTGTCCATCGCCAGTGTTTGTGCTCCACCTCCATTACTACCCAACACGACAGCGTCCTCTGCCCCATCGCCTGCCCACCGTATGGTTGTGCTCTATAGATTTATTTGCAAACAACTGTTTATTAAGTTAAAGGTTTGTTGCTGATTAGAACTTGAAGTGGCGATGAGGTCTTGAAATATTTTGAGATGGTCTTCAAAAAGTCTTAATAAGGTATTGAAATTAACTTCAGGATTCCGGC
>CM060631.1:782500-790000 GCA_030578275.1 Meda fulgida | reverse complement strand
GGAAAGATTCCTTGGCTGTTAAAGCAACCATTGATGCCAGTAAACAACGTTTATTTTTTAAGATTAGTGAAAAAATGTCTTGAGAATTTTACTAATGTTTTTCACACTATAAGTAAAAAGGTTCCTCATGGCATCGCCTGCGTGGTCCGTCCAGGATCTGATATTTTGAGCTGATTTTAGAGTCTTGTTTAAATCTCAGTCTTAAAACGGTTGCATGTGTTTGTCAGGAATCTGAATAACACGTATGATAAAGCAGAGGTGCATCAGCAGAACGTCTCCTCAGACCCCTCAGTACACGGCGAGTGTCACACACACCATCACACACACACTGTTACACACACTGATGCTGAAAACATGACATCACTGAATGTAGTGTACCTGTGCAGGTGCTGTGTGTGAGTGTCCGGGGCCGGCGCCGGGGAATGGGTACGAGTCTGCTCAAACCACACGCTCGACTCCCCAACTTAATCTTCACATACAATATCTAGCGCTGCGCAACGATTAATTGCATCCAAAATAAGTTTGTGTTTGCATAATAAATGTGTGTGTTCTGTCTGTGTATAATCATTTTGTATATATAAAGACACACATGCATATATATATATATATATATATAAGAAATATTTGCATGTATATACTGTATATGTATTTATAAATAATTAATATTATATATAAATAACTGATTTTTCTTGAACATATACATGCATGTGTGTGTGTTTATATACAAAATAATTATACACAGACAGAACACACACATATATTATGCAAACACAAACTTTTATTTTGGATGCGATTAATCGCTGAGCAGCGCTAACAGTAACATAACATTTTAACACTGTTCAAAGCAAGTCACAACATTTCACACTATATATATATAATACGCCCTCATCATGATGAGTTTAGAGTTCGATTGTTGTAGAAATTGCATAAATGCCATTTAATTGAGTGTGAATTCCTTCACATTAACCCAGTATTCTGCTCTATTTTACACACTCGAGTGCATAAATGTTGTGCTGATCATTTTTATAGTGACAGATGATCATTTAATGATGTACATGTTTCAGCGCACACCCATTGGCCAGGAGCACTGTGACTCCGCCCCTCACTCAGGCCACGCCCCTGACGAGGAGACTGACGTCCAGGTTCTGCGCAGTCATGTGACAGAAACACGTGCACAGCATCAGCTCTCCGTGGGAAAGAGGTTTAATGTGTTCTTGTGGAACATCCGACTGCGATCCCAAAGGATTTCAGGGTCGGGATGAAAGTGAGACTGAACACGGAACAGGAGGACTTGCACCTGCAGTTCGTGGACAACACTTTGGATTAAACGCGTCTGATAAATGACGTGAACATAATCTATTGAAAGATGAGCGTGGATCAGACGTCATAAGTCCTGTTTATTTCTGCGTCTCATTTGAGTCTCTGACCAGTTTCAGCAGATTTCATGAGAGAATCACTCCAGATAAAGCACTACTGTACTGATAACAGCTAAATAAATTTTATATCAAAACTCTAGAGTCATTTTACACATTTTGCACAATCTTTTGGTGCTGCAACTAGTAGTAAAGAGGAAGTGATGATCAAGGCGTAGTCCAAGAAGGACTATATCTTTAACTGAAGTTGAGTAGTCGAGGTTTTTACTCTTTAAATGAGAAAATAGTCATTATATCACAACATAAAATGCTTAAAGTCCCCCAGTAGTAAAAATGTTTAAAACTCATCTTTGATCACCAAAATTACATTAAAAAGTCTTCATGCCTTAAAATATCTTGAATGTAACTCGACACCCTTGCCTCATTTAGTATGCGCGGTTCTATGAATATATGAATATGCAAATGAGCCCCGCCTCCACTCACTCGCTCACTCAGAGATCCACTGGTTGACGATCACACGTTGATCTGATTGGTTACAAGGTCGTTTGTGACGTCAGAAACACCAGCGATTTCAAAGCGTGTCTTTGAGACTGTCTTTGGTTCACTGCAGTTTTAAGCAGAAAATACTCAGCAGTGCTGGCGACTTATGAACTTACACATGGTGTGTCGTAAAGCATATTAAAAACACCACTAGATATATAATCAACCTTAAAAGCTGGATTTTCCCCACAGGGGGACTTTAAAGGTCCCCTGACATGGGGTTATTTTATTATTTTATAATGTTTCCTGGGTTGCCCTTATAATGTTAGTATGTTTTTAGATCAAAAATAGTACATTTAGAAATAAAAGGCATTTTTCCTAGCCTGATTTTAGCCTCTGATTTGAACGCTCTGTTTGAAGGGGCGTGTCTGGTGTGGGATTCAGTGTAACCACCCACTGCTGTGATTGGCTGCTGTGGGATTCAGTGTAACCGCCCACTGCTGTGATTGGCTGCTGTGGGATTCAGTGTAACCGCCCACTGCTGTGATTGGCTGCTGTGGGATTCAGTGTAACCGCCCACTGCTGTGATTGGCTGCTGTGGGATTCAGTGTAACCGCCCACTGCTGTGATTGGCTGACATGCTTGCATATGAAATTGCTACATATTACATGTGAAAGCTATTATACGTTTTTACTATTACAGCTATCGAGATTAACGAATCGTGAGATATTTAAATCTATTTCCATCACATAAAATGTTGCCGTGGTGAGCATTGGGCAGCAGATGACAGTCATCGCGAGACTGAATAACGCAGTTTCTGCACTCTCTCTAATGCTTTCACCAATGCAAACAGATGATCTACATACAGTAAGAGCTTCGTAGTGCATGTAACGTGCATCATAATTGATTTCATAACGAGTTGTCCAGATAAACTCGCGCTGTGTGGAAAGATTGTTCTTTGATCGCTTTCTGTATATAATTTGTTCATAATAAGAATTATTTTCATCCTACTAAAAGAAACGACGTGAAGTTGATATTTTAGTCACTGGCTTGACTTAGAGAGAAAGATGAACTTACCTGTCTGAACTTGAAATTGAGTTGTTGCTTGGTAGCTCGATCGATTTATTTCCAGACGTTCATCGAGCCCAGCTCTGTATTGGCCCAAGTTGAGGAAACAGTCGTCGGTGAAATGTTTGGACCATGCAAAACTTTGGGAAATTGTGTCGGCGCATTTCCAGAGAAAATAAATTTAACCCATTGTTTCTTCAGAGGCTCGGATGAAGGAACTAAAAAATACTTTTGTGTTCATTTGTACATCCGAACATTGATCAACTGCCATGCTTCGCTCGTTTGCAAGCCATTATATCTCGAGGAAAAACTCAAATCGTACTTCCTGACTCATTTTCTCATGAGTGAGCCAAATAGGCTATATGCACGCATAAGTTCTGCATTTGACGCAAGGATGCTCTTCAGTTTCCGGTTGATTAAAGCGAAGGAAAACCGAGGAAAACGGGATTATGGCAGTCTTCAAAATGTACTGTCCTCCCGTCTTTGAAACGAAACTTTCATACGTTTAGATGTAATTTTTTATATCGTTATGTTTATTTAATATAATTTTAAAAAGAAGCATAAACACAACGAGGGGTGTCTGTTTTTGTGACTAACGTTTCTTTAGTATAACCATGGAGTATAAAATTCAATATAAATTCTCGGTATTGCATTGCACTCTACAATCGGCAGAAGTTATCGAGTATCCTTAGACCTTCACCGGAATAGAGCATAGAGCGCATTCTCTGGGCGGGCAGAGCTGAGAAAGGGGAGGTCACCTTTCCTCCTTATGACGTCATAACGGGAGACTCAAGATCAGCGCGTCTGAGCTGCAGAGAAGAGACAGATAGCCAAAGCTCGCTTTACACCGATTGAAAATTCTAGACACGACGGGACCAAAAACAGGCTAGGGGAACTAATATTAATGTTAAAAAAACTCAGAAAGTGAAAATTTCTTGTCAGGGGACCTTTAATAACAGTTGTTGGTTTCTCTCACAGCGCTGAATAAAGGCATACTATGAACGTTAATGTGCACAGCCTAGAAACGCAGTTTTATAATTGACTAGAAAAGCGCAGGTGATTTCTATGGAAGCTTGTTTCGAATAAATAGAATAAAAAGTAAAAAATGTAATTGTGACTTTATATCTCACACTTGCGTGTTTATATCTCACATTTCTGACTTTATAACACAATTGGGAGTTATAAAGTCACGATAGTCAATAAAGTCAGAATTGCGAGATGTAAACTGCGGTGCAAAAAGAGTCGCAATTATCTTTTAAAATGTTTTATTGTGTGGCGGAAACGTTTCTCGCCTGTCAGTTCTCTCTCCCTCCCTCTCTCTCTCTTTTCTCTCTCTCTCCCTCTCTCTCTCTTTCTTTCCCCCTCTCTCCCTCTCTCTCTTTTCTCTCTCTCTCTCTTTCTTTCCATCTCTCCCTCTCTCTCCCTCTCTCTCTCTCTCCCTCTCTCTCTTTTCTCTCTCTCTCTCTTTCTTTCCATCTCTCCCTCTCTCTCCCTCTCTCTCTCTCTCCCTCTCTCTCTTTTCTCTCTCTCTCTCTTTCTTTCCATCTCTCCCTCTCTCTCCCTCCCTCTCTCTCTCTTTTCTCTCTCTCTCCCTCTCTCTCTCTTTCTTTCCCCCTCTCTCCCTCTCTCTCTTTTCTCTCTCTCTCTCTTTCTTTCCATCTCTCCCTCTCTCTCCCTCTCTCTCTCTCTCCCTCTCTCTCTTTCTTTCCATCTCTCCCTCTCTCTCCCTCTCTCTCTCTCTCCCTCTCTCTCTTTTCTCTCTCTCTCTCTTTCTTTCCATCTCTCCCTCTCTCTCCCTCCCTCTCTCTCTCTTTTCTCTCTCTCTCCCTCTCTCTCTCTTTCTTTCCCCCTCTCTCTCTTTTCTCTCTCTCTCTCTTTCTTTCCATCTCTCCCTCTCTCTCCCTCTCTCTCTCTCTCCCTCTCTCTCTTTTCTCTCTCTCTCTCTTTCTTTCCATCTCTCCCTCTCTCTCTCTCCCTCTCTCTCTCTCTCTCTCTCTTTTCTCTCTCTCTCTCTCTCTCTCTCTCTGTCTCTCTCTCTCTCTCTCTCATACTACATTCAGTCTGTTCTCCGCACAGCTCTCTTCAGTACGCCGGGATTCTTCTTCTCCTCTTCATCATGTCTTGTGCTTTACCTAAACTCAGGTCTGGATTAGAGACAAGATGATCGGGTCATCATCATCATCATCATCATGCGCACATGTCATGGGATGTGAAAGCTGATCACTCACTGACAGGAGGAGGATCAGTGCGATGGAGAGTGTATCCGGAGATTCAGGATCCCAACTGCATTATCGAGATAAAAACACGGAGGTGAGTGTCAGACAGTTTCATTTCTCCAGTAGATTCAGAGTTACTAACAGATTAATTTCCTGAAATATGATATCATATGTTTGCCAATGTTGGCTACCTGTGTGATGTTCCGTGTGTTTATGTAGCCTGGAGTAAAGTTGACTGTAAGCCATCATTAAAAGTCTTAAAATCCCTGTAGTCAATCATTTTATCCCTTAAAAATCATCTTTGATCAGCAAAATTAAATATTTAAGCGTTTTTTCCTTGGGAAAAAAATGTCTGGATTTTCACTACAGGAGGAAATTAAGTTGAACATGTTGAAGTTGAAATGAACATGAATATTGTATTAATATGATAACGTTATGCAGTAGACGCACTAGTCCGACTCTATTTTCTGCACTGTTCAATATAGACCTGACACGATTTACAGTCAGTTTACATTACAGTGGAGTCCGGAAGTCTTACAATGCTCCTATTTTGCATGTTATTTGCATATTATAATTAATATTTTATATAATTCCCTGCAGCGAACTCCGACAGAATCAGGGAACGTTTGATCGTCCGTTCGATGGGTTTGCATCACACACAAACACACACACACACACACACACACACACACACACACACACACACACACACACACACACACACACACACACACACACACAACTGATTCTCTCAGCACACCTTGTTCTTTCTCAGTATTTGTGTGATCTGGATTCCTGGAGCTCCAGGAGCTTTCCCGGGTCGGCAGGGCGCTGCTGTTCAGTTCTCCACTCAGATTATGGCTTTGGCTGAATATCTGCGCTGGTTTCTCAGCAGGAGCTCCTTGACGGCCTCTAGTAATACTAGTTCCAAGTAACTAGTAACTTTTCTGCGTGATATCACTGCGCTGCTCACCCACTGCAGCAAAGCTCCATGATTATTAGTGTAATTCCTAGCCATAATGTCATAGAAATCTCAACTTTTCATTTTCCGTCGGTCTTAGTTCACGATGTAACTACAGAAGAGACAGGAAATAGGAAAAATATCGAAACTCTTTGGTAATTATTTTTGAGAGGGATGCTAACGGTATAATCAGATTCAATGATCTGTGCTAAGCTATGCTAAAAGTGCTAGCGCCAGACCCGGAGATCAGCTGAATGGATTCAAAAATGGTAAAACTGGAAATGAGCCTATTTCCAAAAAAAGTGGAGTGTTCATTTAAGGCATGAAGACATTATTTTCACAGGAAAATAAAATGTTTGATTATC
This sequence comes from Meda fulgida, assembly GCA_030578275.1. Taxonomy (NCBI): domain Eukaryota; kingdom Metazoa; phylum Chordata; class Actinopteri; order Cypriniformes; family Leuciscidae; genus Meda; species Meda fulgida. Next base: position 783,537 of record CM060631.1, on the reverse strand, counting down.
AAATAGAGTTTTAAGGGATACATTTTATTGACTGCAGGGTAGTGGATGAGTATATACATATAATCAAAGCATTTTTCATGATCTAATCAGTTTATTGAGTGCAGTCTAACTCGTTAGGTTCAGGGGTCGGGTTAGTGTGTGTGTGTGTGTGTGAGTCTGTGTGTGTGTTTATTATAATCAGTGTATTGAGTGCAGTCTAACTCGTTAGGTTCAGGGGTCGGGTTAGTGTGTGTGTGTGTGTGTGTGTGTGTGTGTGTGTGTGTGAGTCTGTGTGTGTGTTTATTATAATCAGTGTATTGAGTGCAGTCTGACCTCATGCAGATGTTGTTGTCCTCAGGTGTCGATCAGCGTGTGGTGATGTCTGGGAACTCGTCTAACTCGTCTCAGCTGGCCTGGACCCCTCCCTCCTTCACTCCCGCGGCTCAGGCTCGAGTAGCGGCGACCATGATCCTCTTCGTCTTCGCCGCGCTCAGTAACCTAGCGCTCTTCATCAGTGTGTGTCGCGGCCGGCGTCTGGCGTCTCACCTCCGACCCCTCGTCCTCAGCCTGGCGGCGGCCGACCTCTTGATGACCTTCGTGGTGATGCCGCTGGATGTGGTGTGGAACGTGACGGTGCAGTGGCTCGCGGGCAACGGCGTGTGTAAGATCATGTGTTTCCTGAAGCTGTTCGCCATGCAAACCTCAGCGTTCGTGCTCGTGGTCATCAGTGTGGACCGACACCAGGCCATCCTGCGCCCGCTCGACTCGCTCAACGCGCACCGCAGGAACAGGAGGATGCTAGTGACGGCCTGGAGCCTCAGCGCACTGATCGCATCCCCACAGGTCTCACACCACACACACACACATACACATACTCAATCACACTCACTCACACTCACTCACTCACTCACTCTGTCACTCACTCACTCTCACTGACTCACTCTCACACACTCATACACACACAATCACTCACTCACTCACTCTCTCTCACACACACACACACACACATACTCAATCACACTAACTCACACACTCACTCTGTCACACACTAACTCACA
>CM060631.1:735000-767500 GCA_030578275.1 Meda fulgida | reverse complement strand
CAGCATCCGGGATATATACGGGTTCATTATCGTAAAGCAGCAACAGAGATCGCCCAGCGGCATTCCCTTTTCTTCAACACGCACGTCTGTGGAAGCTCATTTACGGCAGGGAATAATAATAATAGAAAAAAGACAATTGCGACTTAACATAAGTTAACACAAAACATATTGAGAATTAGACGCAATTCGCTTTTTTCTTTTTTTTTTATTCCATGGGGAAACGAGCTTCCGTAAAAATCACATCTGGAATGACTAAATGTATTTTCACGCTGGTGATCCATATCAAAATTTGGAATTTTTCTTTGCAATCAACAATCTACTCGCTTTTAACTCTCAAATTTCTAACATTTTCTTTTTAATTCTACAGAAAGAGAGAAGAAATCAAATTTAAAAAGACTTAAGAACAGCGACAATATGAATATAAGAATAACATTAAAGAACAATCGTAGATCTATTTTGGTAATATTTCCCAAATCAAGCAGAAAAATAACTTTTCATCGTGGGAAAATGAATCAAAGGAAAGTTCTACAAGAGAACAGAAGTGACTCCACTTTTTTTCATCTTAAATTTGGCCTCAGTTTCTAATCTTGTTGCTTTATTTTAGTTTTTACATTTTGGTTTCATTGCGTTAGTTCTAGACAACAAGAATCAGAGGCCTAAAGGGTTAAAGACTTTTCATGTGAATCTAGAACTTGTTATTTTTGCAACTATTCGAACAGTGAAGAGCAGTTCACATGTGTTAAACCGGTTAGTTACACACACACACACACACACACACACACACACACACACACACAGGTCTGTGGTTTGTTCATGTGCTTTAGAGGAAGAACCGAGGTATTTGGTCTCATATCACTACACGATCACTAACCGTTATTTGGCAAGTTCAGCTTCAATATTACAAAGAAAGAAGCAGATCTTATTTTCTGGTTTCAACATATGAAAATATATTCGATATCTGCTAGTCGTTATTAGTTATAATTTCTAGAATAGAATCTGTGTCTTTGAGGTAATCATCATCATGTAATGAGCTTGAGCTCGTGAGTGACGTCAGTGTCTGGAGTTTGGCTTTGGTTAATGGTCAGTTTTCTGGTTTAATCACCATCAGTCATGGAAGCCCATTTCAAAAAGTCATGCTTTGGTTTATTATAATTATGACATTAAAAAGCTAAATTATGACATACAAGTCAATAATTATGAGATAAAAAGTCAAAACTATGACATACTTATCATAATTTTAGGTCAAAATTATGACACAAACATAATTGTGAGATAAAAAAAACAGAATTATGAGAAGTCACTTTTGACAGTAAGTCACTTATAATGTAAAAACTTAAAACTGTAAGAAAAAGGTTGCTTTTTAATCTTTATTAAAATCTTCATATTTATAGTGTTAGTATGTAATATATATATTTTTTTGTCATAATTATGATTTACCAAAGCATGACTGTTATTTCACGTGTGTCGGAAACGGGCTTCAATACCGCGACCGACACGACTGAAAGGAACAGCTTGTGAAGAAAGGAAAGAAGCAGAGGATCTTTGGACTTTCACAGAAGCTTCTTCTGCCGCTTACACACAAATCTGAGAAAGTCTCGGAAAACATCAAACGTCCCGGCAGAGGTCAGACTCTCACTGGCATCGGCTCGGCCCGAGGAGGACCCGGTTGAAGACGCCGTGGTTGAGGTAGAAGGTGTTCCCAGGCTCTTTGGGTGGAGTGGGAGGGGCTTAGGGAAGTGGGCGGAGTCTTCAGCTGCACACAGGCTAATGCGGCGAATCACTAATGAGCAATCACACGACACACACACTCATTACTTCCACACACTAACTATTCATCTGTTCAGTCACACAGAACACACATTTTTGGTTTAACAGGATAAAGTTCAGTTTGTTATTCTAGTAGACGCGTCACGTTAGAGACATTAACTAAGCTTGAGGTTTGTTTCCTCTTACTAATATTTCGAATGAGAGTTAAACAGAGCCCTGAAGTCCACAGACGATCTGGTCCAATCCCACACTGAACATCATGAGCTGTCATTAAAGACCCTCGTTTACAGGATTATAAAGCAGCGTCGTGTGTGTGTGTGTGTGTGTGTGTGTGTCCTTTACATTCATTTATTTATATTCTTTATCAGTTCATGCATTCCCTGGGAATCAAACCCACGAAAGTCGAGGGAGTGTGGATTATAAATGAAAATATAGTGAAAGTGAATTAAAAGTGGACTATTTTACCCACTGTATGTGTATGGTGTATTTATGCCTATGATGGTCATGATGGTCACTGTGAAGCTCACTAGGGTTTGGAACAGATGCTGTGTGTCGTTCATCAGAGGCACTAAACGGATGTTGTGTGTGACTGAGTTCAGTTGTGTAAGGCTTTGGTGAGAGAGACTCGTCACTGTGCAGCTGAAGGCTGGGGGGGGGGGTACTTCATCCAGTGCCAGTGCCGGTGCCGCTGCCGGTGCCGGTGCCAGTGCCGGTGCCAGTGCCGGTGCCGGTGCCGGTGCCAGTGTCGGTGCAGCTGCCGGTGCCAGTGCCGGTGCCAGTGCCAGTGCTGGTGCCAGTGCCGGTGCCAGTGCCAGTGCCGGTGCCAGTGCCGGTGCCAGTTCCGGTGCCAGTGCCGGTGCCAGTTCCGGTGCCAGTGCCGGTGCCAGTGCCTGCCGGGCTGAGAGGTTGTGGTTCGATCATCACCTGACACTGAGGAACCGCTGCCTGACGCTCTACACCAGCCTGAGGAACACCAGAGTTCAGTACATATGAGACTTAATGACATATGAGAGAAAAATGCTTTTCCTCTATAATAAAACTATTCTTTCAGCTTAGGTTAGTCAGCTTAGGTTAGGTTAGTCAGCTTAGGTTAGGTTAGTCAGCTTAGGTTAGGTTAGTCAGCTTAGGTTAGGTTAGTCAGCTTAGGTTAGGTTAGTCAGCTTAGGTTAGGTTAGTCAGCTTAGGTTAGGTTAGTCAGCTTAGGTTAGTCAGCTTAGGTTAGGTTAGTCAGCTTAGGTTAGGTTAGTCAGCTTAGGTTAGGTTAGTCAGCTTAGGTTAGGTTAGTCAGCTTAGGTTAGGTTAGTCAGCTTAGGTTAGGTTAGTCAGCTTAGGTTAGGTTAGTCAGCTTAGGTTAGGTTAGTCAGCTTAGGTTAGGTTAGTCAGCTTAGGTTAGGTTAGTCAGCTTAGGTTAGGTTAGTCAGCTTAGGTTAGGTTAGTCAGCTTAGGTTAGGTTAGTCAGCTTAGGTTAGGTTAGTCAGCTTAGGTTAGGTTAGTCAGCTTAGGTTAGGTTAGTCAGCTTAGGTTAGGTTAGTCAGCTTAGGTTAGGTTAGTCAGCTTAGGTTAGGTTAGTCAGCTTAGGTTAGGTTAGTCAGCTTAGGTTAGGTTAGTCAGCTTAGGTTAGGTTAGTCAGCTTAGGTTAGGTTAGTCAGCTTAGGTTAGGTTAGTCAGCTTAGGTTAGGTTAGTCAGCTTAGGTTAGGTTAGTCAGCTTAGGTTAGGTTAGTCAGCTTAGGTTAGGTTAGTCAGCTTAGGTTAGGTTAGTCAGCTTAGGTTAGGTTAGTCAGCTTAGGTTAGGTTAGTCAGCTTAGGTTAGGTTAGTCAGCTTAGGTTAGGTTAGTCAGCTTAGGTTAGGTTAGTCAGCTTAGGTTAGGTTAGTCAGCTTAGGTTAGGTTAGTCAGCTTAGGTTAGGTTAGTCAGCTTAGGTTAGGTTAGTCAGCTTAGGTTAGGTTAGTCAGCTTAGGTTAGGTTAGTCAGCTTAGGTTAGGTTAGTCAGCTTAGGTTAGGTTAGTCAGCTTAGGTTAGGTTAGTCAGCTTAGGTTAGGTTAGTCAGCTTAGGTTAGGTTAGTCAGCTTAGGTTAGGTTAGTCAGCTTAGGTTAGGTTAGTCAGCTTAGGTTAGGTTAGTCAGCTTAGGTTAGGTTAGTCAGCTTAGGTTAGGTTAGTCAGCTTAGGTTAGGTTAGTCAGCTTAGGTTAGGTTAGTCAGCTTAGGTTAGGTTAGTCAGCTTAGGTTAGGTTAGTCAGCTTAGGTTAGGTTAGTCAGCTTAGGTTAGGTTAGTCAGCTTAGGTTAGGTTAGTCAGCTTAGGTTAGGTTAGTCAGCTTAGGTTAGGTTAGTCAGCTTAGGTTAGGTTAGTCAGCTTAGGTTAGGTTAGTCAGCTTAGGTTAGGTTAGTCAGCTTAGGTTAGGTTAGTCAGCTTAGGTTAGGTTAGTCAGCTTAGGTTAGGTTAGTCAGCTTAGGTTAGGTTAGTCAGCTTAGGTTAGGTTAGTCAGCTTAGGTTAGGTTAGTCAGCTTAGGTTAGGTTAGTCAGCTTAGGTTAGGTTAGTCAGCTTAGGTTAGGTTAGTCAGCTTAGGTTAGGTTAGTCAGCTTAGGTTAGGTTAGTCAGCTTAGGTTAGGTTAGTCAGCTTAGGTTAGGTTAGTCAGCTTAGGTTAGGTTAGTCAGCTTAGGTTAGGTTAGTCAGCTTAGGTTAGGTTAGTCAGCTTAGGTTAGGTTAGTCAGCTTAGGTTAGGTTAGTCAGCTTAGGTTAGGTTAGTCAGCTTAGGTTAGGTTAGTCAGCTTAGGTTAGGTTAGTCAGCTTAGGTTAGGTTAGTCAGCTTAGGTTAGGATAGTCAGCTTAGGTTAGGTTAGTCAGCTTAGGTTAGTCAGCTTAGGTTAGTCAGCTTAGGTTAGTCAGCTTAGGTTAGTCAGCTTAGGTTAGTCAGCTTAGGTTAGTCAGCTTAGGTTAGTCAGCTTAGGTTAGTCAGCTTAGGTTAGTCAGCTTAGGTTAGTCAGCTTAGGTTAGTCAGCTTAGGTTAGTCAGCTTAGGTTAGTCAGCTTAGGTTAGTCAGCTTAGGTTAGTCAGCTTAGGTTAGTCAGCTTAGGTTAGTCAGCTTAGGTTAGTCAGCTTAGGTTAGTCAGCTTAGGTTAGTCAGCTTAGGTTAGTCAGCTTAGGTTAGTCAGCTTAGGTTAGTCAGCTTAGGTTAGTCAGCTTAGGTTAGTCAGCTTAGGTTAGTCAGCTTAGGTTAGTCAGCTTAGGTTAGTCAGCTTAGGTTAGTCAGCTTAGGTTAGTCAGCTTAGGTTAGTCAGCTTAGGTTAGTCAGCTTAGGTTAGTCAGCTTAGGTTAGTCAGCTTAGGTTAGTCAGCTTAGGTTAGTCAGCTTAGGTTAGTCAGCTTAGGTTAGTCAGCTTAGGTTAGTCAGCTTAGGTTAGTCAGCTTAGGTTAGTCAGCTTAGGTTAGTCAGCTTAGGTTAGTCAGCTTAGGTTAGTCAGCTTAGGTTAGTCAGCTTAGGTTAGTCAGCTTAGGTTAGTCAGCTTAGGTTAGTCAGCTTAGGTTAGTCAGCTTAGGTTAGTCAGCTTAGGTTAGTCAGCTTAGGTTAGTCAGCTTAGGTTAGTCAGCTTAGGTTAGTCAGCTTAGGTTAGTCAGCTTAGGTTAGTCAGCTTAGGTTAGTCAGCTTAGGTTAGTCAGCTTAGGTTAGTCAGCTTAGGTTAGTCAGCTTAGGTTAGTCAGCTTAGGTTAGTCAGCTTAGGTTAGTCAGCTTAGGTTAGTCAGCTTAGGTTAGTCAGCTTAGGTTAGTCAGCTTAGGTTAGTCAGCTTAGGTTAGTCAGCTTAGGTTAGTCAGCTTAGGTTAGTCAGCTTAGGTTAGTCAGCTTAGGTTAGTCAGCTTAGGTTAGTCAGCTTAGGTTAGTCAGCTTAGGTTAGTCAGCTTAGGTTAGTCAGCTTAGGTTAGTCAGCTTAGGTTAGTCAGCTTAGGTTAGTCAGCTTAGGTTAGTCAGCTTAGGTTAGTCAGCTTAGGTTAGTCAGCTTAGGTTAGTCAGCTTAGGTTAGTCAGCTTAGGTTAGTCAGCTTAGGTTAGTCAGCTTAGGTTAGTCAGCTTAGGTTAGTCAGCTTAGGTTAGTCAGCTTAGGTTAGTCAGCTTAGGTTAGTCAGCTTAGGTTAGTCAGCTTAGGTTAGTCAGCTTAGGTTAGTCAGCTTAGGTTAGTCAGCTTAGGTTAGGTTAGTCAGCTTAGGTTAGGTTAGTCAGCTTAGGTTAGGTTAGTCAGCTTAGGTTAGGTTAGTCAGCTTAGGTTAGGTTAGTCAGCTTAGGTTAGGTTAGTCAGCTTAGGTTAGGTTAGTCAGCTTAGGTTAGGTTAGTCAGCTTAGGTTAGGTTAGTCAGCTTAGGTTAGGTTAGTCAGCTTAGGTTAGGTTAGTCAGCATAGGTTAGGTTAGTCAGCATAGGTTAGTCAGCTTAGGTTAGTACAGTTTGTGTAGTCACTAGCTTTATATAAGAACAACAGAAGTCTGTCATATGTGTCTTTTACTGTACACACCCATGCTGTAATCTCCATAACCTGGTATTGATTATCGTGATGTGTTTACCTGTGGCATGAGCTCAATGGCGTCAGTCGTGCGGATAGTGGCATCTTTGGCAGCGGTTTGACCTCCTGACACACTCCAGTTACCCGGAGAACCTTTCTGACAGAAGAAACTACACACACACACACACAATTATAAAAGTGTTGCGGAAGAGATTGCATTTTACTGTTTTTATTCATTTTGAGGAATACTGTATATTTTCGTGCAAGTGAGACGAGTAAATGCATGTTCATATAAACAGGAGAGGAGAGAGCTGTCAATCAATACATCTGAAAAAGTAACTTAGATATTTTGTTGTAAATTAAAAAGGTAATGCGTTACTTTACTAGTTACTTGAAAAAGTGATCTGATTACATAACTCAAGTTACTTATAATGGGTTACACCCAACACTGCCAGTGAGTGCGTGACGGGATAAAGACCCAGACGCACCTGTGCCGGTATCTGAACATCAGGAAGAGAGCGCAGAATATAATGCAGGCCATTCCGATGTGGATCCCGATCAGCAGTGCTGTCATGCTCTCGCTATCCTGACGACAGTCACAGAGCTGGTGTCCTGCTGACACACACACGCACGTACACACAAGCACACACAAGCACACACACGCACACACACACGCACACACATGCACGCACACGCACGCACACGCACGCACACGCACGCACGCACACGCACACACAAACGCACGCACGCAGACGCACACACACACACACACACACACACACACACAGACGCACACACACACGCACGCACGCACAGACGCACACACACACGCACGCACACGCACAGATGGACACACACACGCACGCACAGACGCACACATACACGCACGCACGCACACGCACGCACACATACGCGCACACACGCGCGCACACACACGCGCACACACACGCGCACACACACACGCACGCACACACGCACGCACACACACACACGCACGCACACACACACACACACACGCAGGCACAGACGCACACACACACGCACACACACACACACACACACACACACACACGCATACGCACACAGACACACACAGACACACGAACACACACACACACGCACGCACGCACGCACACGCGCACACAGACACACACACACACGCACACGGACGCACGCACACACACGCACGCATAAACACGCAAGCGCGCACACACACACACGCGCGCACACACACGCGCACACACACGCGCACACACACACGCACGCACACACACACACGCACGCACACACACACACACACACGCAGGCACAGACGCACACACACACGCACACACACACACACACACACACACACACACACACACACGCATACGCACACAGACACACACAGACACACGAACACACACACACACGCACGCACGCACGCACACGCGCACACAGACACACACACACACGCACACGGACGCACGCACACACACGCACGCAGAAACACGCAAGCGCGCACACACACACACGCACGCGCACGCACGCACACACACACACACACACACACACACACACACACACACACACACACACACACACACACACACACACACACACACACACACACACACACACACACACACACACACACACACACACACAGTTCAGCTGTACAGTACACATCATCTGCCGGCTGTGGTTTTATAAAAATAGCATGCAAAATTATAAAGCACATTCCAAAAGCACAGGTACGTAACATCTCTGACTGCATGCTGTTGCAGATTTCCTTTAGCGAGTGCCCTTCAGTCATCTCGGTTTTACATTTTAAAACCAATTATCTGTAAAAATGTCTCAGTTTGGTCAAAAGGTCGAGTCAAGCGCTTTGCATTGTGGGATACAGTAGTCAGCTTACAGTGTGTTCTGTTGTGGTTGGACTGTTAAAAACGCATAAGTTAAGTTTATTTCACAATACAGATTGTTTCAAAAGCAGTATTTCTTATTCTATAATGCTATTTTATCTACTAGATCATGATTATTTTTAAAATGCTAGTTTATTAACTATAATGCTACGAGTATTTTTGTTATTCTAAAATGTTTTTCTGTAATGAAAATGCAGTAGATGGTCTGGTTGTTCCATTAATTACAGGAAGATTTCATAAAAGTATGCAGAAACATTATGAGCAGCGCACACATCTCCTGCAGTTCTGAAGGCAAGCGTACTGAGGAGCATGACACTCGTGGAATGCCAAAGCGGACATCATAATAAATAAATAAATATGCAAATAAATAAATAAATGTAGACATAAATACATATAAACATAAAAAAGTGAAAATAAATACATCAAATGAAAAAATAAATGTGGAAAAAAATTAAATTATACATAAATACGGAAATAAAAGTATAAAAAATTTATTTTATTTATTTTACATTTCTTTGTGTTTTTATTTCTTTATGTATTTTATTCATATATTTATGCAGGTATTTATTTATCTATTATTATTATTATTATTATTATGTCAGCTTTCCATAGACACTGACTGAGCGACTGAACTCGTGCACACTGACGCTCTGCCTCCATCTAGTGTGTGTGACGTCACACTGCAAGCGGTTCACATTTACACTTCAGAGCTTCTACTAGCCAAAGGTAATTTATCAGAAATGACCAGATGATCAGTCACAGCTTACATTTATCATATTTCAAATGCAAATACTTATCCAATTCTGTAATAATTATTATTATGTAATCCAATTATGAATTATTAAGTCACTTTCATTGTTTGTGGACGAATCATTTACATGATTTTACCCACATTTGACATGTTAATTTCAAACCCTGAATATGAAGCATCACCTGCTGCATCTTTCCCGCTCTTTTCAGTCTCAGCCAATGAGACGAGTCGCTTGTTGCCGATGCTGTCACCATTCCCATTAAAGGCAATGAGCTGGATCTCATACACAGCTGCGGCTTCTGCAACAGACAAACACACACTGATGGTGAGACACTGCTGCTCTTGTGCATGCATGCGTGAGTGTGTGTGTGTGTATGCATGTGTGAGTGAGTGTGTGTGTGTATGCACGTGTGAGTGAGTGTGTGCGTGTGCGTGTGTGAGTGAGTGAGTGTATTCGTCCGTGTGTGTATGCAAACATGAGTGCGTGAGTGAGTGAGTATGCATGCATGCTTGAGTGTGCACTGACCCAGGTTAGAGATGGTGTGTGTATATGCAAGTGTGAGTGAGTGCGTGAGTGAGTGAGTGTGTGTGTGTGTGTGTGTATGCGTCAGTTATTGTGTGTGTATGCAAGCGTGAGTGAGTGCGTGAGTGAGTATGCATACTTGAGTGTGTACATAGGCAAGTGTGTGTGTGCATGCATGCGTGAGTGTGTGTGTGTGTGTGTGTGTGTGTGCATGTTTGCGTGAATGTGTGTGTGTGTGTGTGTGTGCATGCATGCGTGAGTGTGTGTGTGCATGTATGCGTGAATGTGTGTGTGTGTGTGTGTGTGTGTGTGTGTGTGTGTGTGTGCGTGCGTGCATGCATGCATGAGTGTGTGCATGCATGTGTGTGCACTGACCCAGGTTAGAGATGGTGTGTGTGTTTATCTGTGCAGGAAAACGCTCCTCATGTCCAAACTCTTGTTGCGGCAGCATTCGATGAGACAGTTTATATCCCTCCACACGACCGGCCTTAGCGGGCAGATCCCAGAACACCTGCATCGCTGTGCTGTTCAGAACCTTCGTGAAGAAACTCGGCATTGTGGGAACTGAGAGACAGAATTGACAGAATTAGTGCATGTGATTAGTAAGTGTGCTGAACAAGTATTACCATAGTGCTTTGGACAAGTAGCAGGTTAAACTGAGTAATACTATAGTACAGCGGTTCTTTTGTTTTCTGACTTGAAGGCCCTGTCGTCCAACACAGTTCACAGAATGCACACTCAGTCACGCATACACTCACTCGCCCATGCATGCAGACACACACACACTCACTCACGCATGCATGCATACACAGACACACACACACTCACTCACGCATGCATGCATACACACACACACTCACTCACGCATGCATGCATACACAGACACACACACACACTCACTCACGCATGCATGCATACACAGACACACACACACACACACACACTCACTCACGCATGCATACACAGACACACACACTCACTCACTCACTCACGCATGCATGCATACACAGACACACACTCACTCACTTACACATGCATACACACACTCACTCACGCATGCATACACAGACACACACTCACTCACTTAGGCATGCATACACACACTCACTCGCACATACATACACAGACACACACTCACTCACTTACGCATGCATACACACACTCACTCACGCATGCATACACACACTCACTCACGCATGCATACACACACACACACTCAGTCACGCATGCATTCACTCACTCACTCATGCAGCATTATGGCGTTGAATGATCTGTCAGTCGTGTGTGTGTGTGTGTGTGTGTGTGTGTGTGTGTAAACTCTTACCGGCCCCGTGTGTGGTGGCGATGACGCTTCTGGACTGCTGACTGGCTCCCAGTGGCGAATAAGCTTTGACGTAGATAGAGAAGGTGGTGGAGGCTTCCAGGTTAGTGAAGTCGTGCTGAAACGTGTCTTTGCTCACGGCTTCCTGAAGCTCGCTGCTGTCCGGCTCTGAAAACACACACACACACACACACAGACACATCATTCATCAGTTTAGATCCTCAATCGCCTGATAAACGCAGCTCTCAGTCTCTCATCTCACCGCCCAGTTTGCGTATATGCAGCACGTATCCGATGATGCCGTCGCTGACGTGTGGCTCCGGCTGCTCCCAGCGGATGCGTAGGGAACTGGTGGACAGTGGTGTGGCCGTCAGGTCCTGAGGGGCTTCTGGGAACTGGGCGGACTGGGAGACGGCGAGGCGAGCGCTGGCCTGGTTGGTTCCTGCGCTGTTCTCCGCGATACACTGATAAATGGCCTCGTCTTCAGCCGTGATGCGCGTCACAGCCAGAGTACTGCAGGTCAACACACACACACACACTCGTTTCTTTGACATCTTTATCCCTGTGAGGCTCTAAATGATCTGATAAACCTGTCAATCTCCTGCAGTGCTTCTGTCTCTGATCGTTTCACTCTTTTATCCAGTAAAAGTCTTTCAGTGTAATTGTACAAGCGTCCTCCTTCAGCTCGAGCTTCACGAGTCTTTCTGTGTCAGATCTGCTCTGATTTATCAAGGAAACGCAAGAATAACTCTGATATTGTTAGTAATATTTCAGCTGGACTGAAGCAGCTTTACTTGATTATCATCATTTATTATAACAATCATGAGTATCCAATATGATCATCAGGCTTTTGAGGAAGCTTTATCTGTTCTTCCCTCAATCATCTTTGTAGTGCATATGTTTTACAACTGCAGATCATAAAACTAAGCATTTAAATATCTTACTAGACTAATACTATTGGCAGATTGATATTTATATGCATTTTGTTTTAAGCAATTTACATTATAATCGTCAGAATTTCATATAAATATCAGCATCTGCATCAAACTGCATATTTTTGCTCTGAATAAAAGGAGTCAAAAAAGCCTGATGTATACAACAAAACACATTAAAACATTTTTATATTCCATCTAAAGTGTTCCATTTCTAAAAATGTAAATTATTCCTATGCCAGGCAGCCGGGCGGCTGTAGGCTGGCGCTCACCTGTTGTTGTTGGTGAGTTTGACGTTTTCTCCAGGCGTGAGAATCTTGCCGTTCTTCAGCCAGATGAGGTGCGGATCGGGAACACCTTGAGCCTGACAGGTGAAGACGACACTCGAACCCGCCGGCTTCGACACCGACTGAGGCCACTGCAGGAACTCTGGAGGAGCTGAACCAGCAAACACCAGTCAATCAAGAGCTGAACCAGCAAACACCAGTCCATCAGACACCAGTCCATCAGACACCAGTCCATCAGACACCAGTCCATCAGACACCAGTCCATCAGACACCAGTCCATCAGACACCAGTCCATCAAACACCAGTCCATCAGACACCAGTCCATCAGACACCAGTCAATCAAGAGCTGAACCAGCAAACACCAGTCCATCAGACACCAGTCCATCAGACACCAGTCCATCAGACACCAGTCCATCAGACACCAGTCAATCAAGAGCTGAACCAGCAAACACCAGTCAATCAAGAGCTGAACCAGCAAACACCAGTCCATCAAACACCAGTCCATCAGACACCAGTCCATCAAACACCAGTCCATCAGACACCAGTCCATCAGACACCAGTCCATCAAACACCAGTCCATCAGACACAAGTCCATCAAACACCAGTCAATCAAGAGCTGAACCAGCAAACACCAGTCCATCAGACACCAGTCAATCAAGAGCTGAACCAGCAAACACCAGTCCATCAGACACCAGTCAATCAAGAGCTGAACCAGCAAACACCAGTCCATCAGACACCAGTCCATCAGACACCAGTCCATCAGACACCAGTCAATCAAGAGCTGAACCAGCAAACACCAGTCCATCAGACACCAGTCCATCAAACACCAGTCCATCAAACACCAGTCCATCAGACACCAGTCCATCAGACACCAGTCAATCAAGAGCTGAACCAGCAAACACCAGTCAATCAAGAGCTGAACCAGCAAACACCAGTCCATCAAACACCAGTCCATCAGACACCAGTCCATCAAACACCAGTCCATCAGACACCAGTCCATCAGACACCAGTCCATCAAACACCAGTCCATCAGACACAAGTCCATCAAACACCAGTCAATCAAGAGCTGAACCAGCAAACACCAGTCCATCAGACACCAGTCAATCAAGAGCTGAACCAGCAAACACCAGTCCATCAGACACCAGTCAATCAAGAGCTGAACCAGCAAACACCAGTCCATCAGACACCAGTCCATCAGACACCAGTCCATCAGACACCAGTCCATCACACACCAGTCAATCAAGAGCTGAACCAGCAAACACCAGTCCATCAGACACCAGTCCATCAGACACCAGTCCATCAGACACCAGTCCATCAGACACCAGTCAATCAAGAGCTGAACCAGCAAACACCAGTCCATCAGACACCAGTCCATCAAACACCAGTCCATCAGACACCAGTCCATCAAACACCAGTCCATCAGACACCAGTTCCATCAGACACCAGTCCATGAGACACCAGTCCATCAGACACCAGTCCATCAGACACCAGTCCATCAAACACCAGTCCATCAGACACTCTCACACTCACACTCAGTCTCACACTCACGCACTCATACACACACACACACACACACACACACACACACACACACACACACACACACACACACACACACACACACACACACACACACACACACACACACACACACACACACACACACACACACACACACACACACACACACATTCATTCTCACTCACTCTCACACTCACACACACTCACTCTCATTCTCTCACACTCATTCACTCTCTCACACTCATTCACACACTCACACTCAGTCACACACTGTTACTCAGTCACACACTCTCACACTCACACTCATTCACTCTCACTCATACTCTCACACTCACTCACTCTCACACCCACACACTCTCACTCTCATTCACTCTCACACTCATTCACTCTCTCACACTCAGTCACACACTGTCACTCACTCTCACTCATTCACTCTCACACTCACTCACTCTCACTCTCACACTCATTCACTCTCTCACACACTCTCTCTCTCTCTCACACACTCACACACACACACACCAAACCAGATCTACATTCAATCTAATTCACCAAGTACTGTTTTTCAGCATCTGAATTTTACTAAATGTATTTTATGTCTGTCAAAGTTAATTCATACATTAACATGTGTGAGAAAATAATGAAATATATAAACAAATTTAAACATTCTCTAAATGTAATAATATTCATTATTCTAAATCATGGAATTAATTGCATTATTTTTCTCATGATTTGTTAATTTTTCTAAATATTTTAACAATCTGTTTTAGTTTAATGACAAAGTCATTTATTTAATTTTGGAATTTTATAATGTCGTATTGACTTTTTCCTCACACTGATTTGTGTTCATATGTTCACAAGGGGATCATCATATCTGCGAGACGTTTGTATAAACTGTTTTCTGTCCTAAACCCGTCCGACTCTCTCCGGTCCATCAATCTAGACCACAAACCCCCACCGTACGCATCATTTCCTGGAGGCCTGCTGGAATGAGGTCAGGGGTCAGAGGTCAGAGGTGATCCATCACTCACACACGTTTATTCCTCCCCCTCCGCCTCGCTTTCTTCTATTATCCATCTGTCCATCCACTCAAATACAACACACAACAACACTGTACAATCCTCTACAGTCTGTGTGTTTGTTACATCTGTCGGTCTCTCGCCATATTGCTGTGTGAGTGAGTGTGTGTGGGTCTATGTGAGAGTGAGAGAGAGTGTGTGTTTGTGAGTGTGTGTGTTAGTGTGTGTGTGTGTGGACTGTGTGTGTGTGTGAGAGAGAGAGAGAGAGAGAGTGTGTGTGTGTGTCAAGACTGTATTTGGACTGTGTGTGTGTGTGTGTGTGTGTGTGTGTCTATGTGAGTGAGAGATAGTGTGTGTTTGTGAGAGTGTGTGTTAGTGTGTGTGTGTGAGTGAGAGTGTGTGTGTGAGAGAGAGAGAGAGAGTGTGTGTGTGTATGTGTGTGTGAGTGTGTGAGAGTGTGTGAGAGTGTGTGTCGCAGCTGCTGCTCAAAACCAGACAACACGCACCAGCGTCTCCATGCTCCGCCCATATGCTAATGAGCTCTACATGACAGTCCTCATGTATGATTCTCTCAAACGGTTTTATTATTCATTGTTTTAAATGTATTTCTATGTGCAAAAACACTTCCAGTGTGTTCTGCAGATTTGAGCTTCACACTGGTGTGATCTGAAGCTGAAGTAAATCAATAAATGGTTTAATATATAAATGAGCCACAGTGCGTTTTGTGAGATATGTCACAGAGGTCGGAGGTCATGGGGGTGGGGGGGGGGTCAGAGGTCACAGTCAAAGCCCTTTGTTAATGTCTCACTGCTCTTGTAGAGAATAGAGTCTGTGTTGGAAATGAAGCAGGTCTTTAGTTCAGAATTGTTCAGTATCCGTACAACAGGAAGTTCATCATTAGCGATGTTTCCATTTAAAGGTGAGAATTATCTTACGCGCAAAATTGGAATCTGGCATAAAACATTTGTGAATAAAGTAGCGTTTCTATCCCATGTGTTCAAGAGACAAAATCATCACTTCCTGGGAAATTGGTTCAAAATATCAGAAATAAAACTAAACATTTCTGCAATATGGCGTTTTAGAAACACCAAACCAACGTTTGAGATGCTGCAATGCTATTGGTTACTCCAGTTATCCAATCACAGCTGACGCTGAGGCAGTGAGTGTGTGTGTGAGTGTGTGTGTGTGTGTGTGTGTGTGTGTGTGTGAGTGTGAGTGTGAGTGTGAGTGTGAGTGTGAGTGTGAGTGTGAGTGTGAGTGTGAGTGTGAGTGTGAGAGTGAGTGAGTGAGTGTGTGTGTGAGTGAGTGTGTGTGTGTGTGTGAGTGTATTGTACCTTGCACCACCAGTCGTCCCAGTGCGGTTCTCCTCATTCTGGTTCCGGGTCTGTTAGCGGAACAGACGTAAACACCCGAGTGTTGCAGAGACACGTCTGAGATGATGAGGTTCCCACTGCCCAACACCTGAATGCCCTCCACACCGATCGAGCGGCCGTCTACATACACACACACACACACACACCAGTGTCAGTCGCTTCAGGAGTCGTGCATGACAAAAAATATAATGTGTCCTCTGATTCATCATCTGATTCAATGCTGCAATGATAATTTAGAGAAACTAGGAGTGTCTCGAGACTAAAATAGCTACAATTTATAGCATTACATACAGGTAGATGCTTTTATCCAAAAGTGACTCACATTGCATTAAAGCTATACATCTGATCAGTTCATGCGTTACTGTTTGAGCTACAGGAGTGCTAAAACTGTGTTTTTCTTGATTTTTACTTGTTTTGTCTTAAGTCATTTTAAGTGGTCTTGAGGAGCCCTGGTGGATAAGTGCTGATGATGTAGTTTTACCCAGCCTGCTCCAGGACACGATGGGCCGCGGGTTCCCAGTGGCGATGCACTCCAAGATGGCCGTCTGGTGAACATTGAGAGTGAGATTCTGAGGCCCAGAGAGAATCACCGGCTCCTTATAGAGACGATTCGCTGCAACTGAGACAGAGAGGGAGAGAGAGAGAGAGAGAGAGAGAGAGAGAGAGAGAGAGAGTGAGTGAGTGAGTGAGTGAGTGAGTGAGTGAGAGAGAGTGAGTGAGCGAGAGAGAGAAAGAGTGTGAGTGAGTGAGAGAGAGAGAAAGAGTGTGAGTGAGAGGGAGAGAGAGAAAGAGAGAGAGAGTGTGAGTGAGAGAGAGAGAAAGAGAGAGAGAGTGTGAGTGAGAGAGAGAGAGAAAGAGAGAGAGAGAGAGTGTGAGTGAGTGAGTGAGTGAGTGAGAGTGAGAGAGAGAGAAAGAGTGTGAGTGAGTGAGAGAGAGAGAGAGTGAGAGAAGTGTGAGTGAGTGAGAGAGAGTGAGAGAGAGTGAGAGAAGTGTGAGTGAGTGAGAGAGAGTGAGAGAGAGTGAGAGAAGTGTGAATGAGTGAGAGAGAGAGAGAGAGTGAGAGAAGTGTGAATGAGTGAGAGAGAGAGAGAGAGAGAGAGAGTGTGTGAATGAGTGAGAGAGAGAGAGTGTTAGTGAGTGAGAGAGAGAGAAAGAGTGTGAGTGAGTGAGAGAGAGAGAGAGAGAAAGAAAGAGTGTGAGTGAGTGAGAGAGTAAGAGAGAGAGTGAGTGAGTGAGTGAGTGAGAGAGAGAGAGAGAGAGAGAGAAAGAGTGTGAGTGAGAGAGTAAGAGAGAGAGTGAGTGAGTGAGTGAGTGAGTGAGTGAGAGAGAGTGAGTGAGTGAGTGAGTGAGAGAGTAAGAGAGAGAGTGAGTGAGTGAGTGAGTGAGTGAGAGAGAGAGAGAGAGAGAGAGAAAGAAAGAGTGTGAGTGAGAGAGTAAGAGAGTGAGTGAGTGAGTGAGTGAGTGAGTGAGAGAGAGAGTAAGAGAGAGAGTGAGTGAGTGAGTGAGTGAGTGAGTGAGTGTGTGTGTGTGTGTGTGGTTCAGATCTGGTCCTCAGATGGAAGGACGGGCCTCTACCTGTGACTGACAGCTGGGCCTCGAGACTGTAGCGAGTGTTTGCGATGTTTTTAGCGACGCATCGGTAACCGCCGCTGTCGGTCCGGCGCACTGCTGTGATGTGCAGGATACCGTTGGGCAGGAGTGTGTATCTAAACACACACAACAACAAACACTATATAGAACCATAGAGTTTTTCCAGTTTTCATGTATGATAAAACATTGACAGCCAATCAGAATCCCTCCTGCTTTAAAGAGGCAGAACACAAAACTGCAGCACGCTTGCAATAATGATATCGTTTTTTGTGTGACCGGCTCTCAAACGCAGATAATCCAGAGTTTCTGGCTCGGAGAAAAACACTTTACGCATGTACACAAAACAGACATCAACACATTACAAGTGTGCAGTTCTGTACAATTTACATTCTTGAGTTTGTTTCAGGCTTTTGTTTACGTGTGTTTGAGTGTTTAACCTGTTATCGTCGGCGTTGAGAGTCGTTCTGTTCCGCTCCCAGGTGATGTTGGCCTCCGGGACGCCGCTGACCGCACAGTGAAACCGAGCGACGCCGCCCTCGTCCACCACCATGGACTCCGGGTGTGTGTGGAACTTCAGCAGCGCTGAGAGAAAACACATATCCGTCACATGACAGCGCTTTCAGTCCTGTGCACCAATTAACATGTTTAATTGACTAAATTAATGACTGATGAAAATAAATCAACTTCAATTCAGATCAATTCACTAAAGGAATGATTATTGTGATGTTCACTTATTTGCATTTCTATCTGGCACACGTATATTAAAGTGCCGCTATTATGCTCTTTTAAAGGTTGCTAATGTTGTTTTTTCTCCTACAACAGATTCTCATGCATCCAAATCAAAAACACTTTAATTTCCTCATAATCTGCACTGCAGCATCAGCTCTTTTCTCTCAGAGTCTGAAACGCTTCCATCAAAGATTCAGGCTCTCTAAGCTCCGCCTCTCTGAGAGCTGCTCTGCTGTGATTGGTCAGACACCTAACGCTCATTATCATATTTGAAGCTCTTGATACGAACAGTAACGATGGCGTGGGTTTTACCGCATCAGTCTCAGAAAACAGCGTCTTCTCGACATGAACAACACGAACCAAACTCTTCCAGTCTCAGATAACTACAGTGTTTGAGGGCGGGGCTAAGAGACGCTGTTCAGCCAATCAAGACAAGAGGCTGAAGTGAGACTGGAATTACTGACGACTCATTTCAGGCAGTCCAGAATCACTTCTTTCTTTTAGGAGACAAAAACTCATTTATCTGCACTGTGATCTTTAAACTTTGCAGTGCTTTTACATTCATAAATAGCTCTATTTCACACTGCATTAAATGAATGTGGAGCAGCTCAGATGATTGATTGGCGTCTTGACAAAATCGGAGCCCAGTTTGAGAAACAGTCCATCTCCATTCAGTCTATCAGAGCACTTTATCTCTCTGAGTGTGTGTGAGGAGTGTGTTTGCATCATTTACAGGCCAGCTGGACGTGTGCCTTGCGGCTGATGAGGAGTCCGTATCGGTTCTGCGCCGCGCACTCGTACTCGCCCGCGTCGCTCTCGCCACCGTCACGCCGCTTCTGGAAGTTTCGGATCAGGAGCGTCCCGTTATCCAGAACCGCTGCTCGCGCTCCGGGAGATACGGGAACGCCGTTCCGTCGCCATGTGACCGTGATAGGCCCCTCCCCCTCCACCTGACAGTCCAGCATGAGGGGGCGGTCCCTCACGGCGATGACATCACTAGGTTCTCTGATGAACGCCAACTCTGAAGCTCCGCCTAAACCTGCAGGACACGAGGAGAGGACATGATAATGAGGATTAAAACTGACACCCGTCTGATTAATCTGAGAGGAACTGATGCTTACGAACGATTCGTGATGATGATGAAGATGATGATGATGATGAATCATGAGGGATGATGAAATCCTGATGGAGGAAAACTGTTACTCATATTCATATAACGTCAGATAAACAGAAGCTCATGAGACACGTAGAGCCAGGTGGTTATCCGGGTGGTCAGGATCAGGTCTCTCACACACACACACACACACACACACACACACACACCTGAAGGGGCTTTATTCTGCGATAACAACTGGCTGGATGTACATTATCCGCTTATTACATGAATACTTGCCACGTAAGTAAATAATTAGACAAAATATTGATCTAAATATTTTATTAGGTCTTTAAAATCGCAAAGCTTCAGCAGAGAGGTCAAACTAGACGGACAAGAGATACGGTATACAGTCATAACACTTATTACACAGCATTTCACCACATTAATAATTATGGAGATCAGAGAAAGTGATTTCAGATTAAACTGTTTTAAAATAATGTTTGTATCTTATAATCAAACAGAGTACAAAATAATAGTCACAATTGACCAATCAGAATCAAGTATTCCACAGAGCCGTGTAATAACTATTTTTAAAACTATTTTAATATATTACCAAAAAAAGTGCTGTTCTGTATTTTTGTCTTATTTTCTAATACAAATATCTAAACATTCTTAAATCAAGACATGTAATGGAGAAGCAGGATAAGATCAGAAGTGTGGTTTATTAAGAAATTGATCCAAATGAAGTAAGAATCTGTCAATGGACCGTAACTATACGCCACTGGCAGATATTTATTCTTGTTTAAACAATAAAACCACAAACAAAATGTAATGAGAAAAAGCATATAAGAAGCCTGGCCGCGCTGTGATATTCAGTTTTGTAGATCAGTATTTACACACACACACACACACACACACTCGCATCAGTAGATAGATACGGTTCTGGTTGGATTTAGAGCGTCTTTAATCAAAGTGATTCATCTCCACTGAACTTAAACTTGACTTGTGGGCGTCTGATTGATGGCTTTCAGAAGCACTCACACAAACACACACAAAACCCCAAAACAGCCACACAATGCGGCTCCCCCGCCACCGTAACTGCCCCTGCCCCATCATTCTGCCCCGTCTGAAGAGCATCTGCCCCTCCTCCGCCCCGTGGCGCTGCGAGTGTCTTTCACAGTGTGTGTGAGGGTGACTTTCCCATGCCACACCATCACTCACACACACCGCCCCCTCGCAGCTGCCACACACACACACACACACACACACACACACACACACACACACACACTGCAGTCACACTTGAACTTGAACGCGCTCGTGTGGAAAACCCAGACTCGTGGCATCAGGGTCAGACCTGGTCACATGACCTCAGATCAGGTCACATGACCTCAGATTCTCTGACAGGACTCACTAGTACGCAAACCAATCATGAGGATCCATTCATACCAACAACCAGAACTGTAATGACAACTATAATGATAACCATAACAATAACTAATGATAACTATAGCAATAACTATAACAGTAATTGGTAACTATAATGGTTACCACAGCAATAACTATAGGGATATCTAACAATAATGGCTGCAATAGCGATAATTATAACAACAACTTAACCATAACAATAACTAACAATAACTATAACTAACGATAACTATAGTGATAACTAACAATAATGGCAGATATACTGATAACCATAACAACAACTAATGATAACTATAACATTAAAGTTAACTATAACAATAACTAATGATAACCGTAGCAATAACTTGCATCCATACCAGTGTAGAACTATAATGATAACTTATAATAACTTTACATTACAGTATCCCACAATGCATTGCAAAAACACCTTCCATTTAGACTCATTACATGATCAGCATGACATTTCGTCTGTTTGGTCTGGTCTGGTCTAGTTTGGTCTAATCTGATCTGGTCTGGTCTAGTTTGGTCTGGTGTGGTGTAGTTTGGTTTGGTCTGGTCTAGTTTGGTCTGGTGTGGTGTAGTTTGGTTTGGTCTGGTCTAGTTTGGTCTGGTGTGGTGTAGTTTGGTTTGGTCTGGTCTAGTTTGGTCTGGTCTGGTCTAGTTTGGTCTGGTGTAGTTTGGTTTGGTCTGGTCTAGTTTGGTCTGGTCTGGTGTAGTTTGGTATGGTCTGGTCTAGTTTGGTCTGGTCTGGTGTGGTGTAGTTTGGTCTGGTCTGGTGTAGTTTGGTCTGGTCTGGTCTAGTTTGGTCTGGTCTGGTCTAGTTTGGTCTGGTGTGGTGTAGTTTGGTCTGGTCTGGTCTAGTTTGGTCTGGTCTGGTGTAGTTTGGTCTGGTCTAGTTTGGTCTGGTCTGGTCTAGTTTGGTCTGGTCTGGTGTAGTTTGGTCTGATCTGATCTGATCTGGTCTGGTCTAGTTTGGTCTGGTGTAGTTTGGTCTGGTCTGGTGTAGTTTGGTCTGATCTGGTCTGGTCTAGTTTGGTCTGGTGTAGTTTGGTCTGGTCTGGTGTAGTTTGGTCTGGTCTGGTGTAGTTTGGTCTGGTCTAGTTTGGTCTGGTGTAGTTTGGTCTGGTCTGGTGTAGTTTGGTCTGATCTGGACTGGTCTAGTTTGGTCTGGTCTGGTGTAGTTTGGTCTGGTGTAGTTTGGTCTGGTCTAGTCTGGTGTAGTTTGGTCTGGTCTGGTGTAGTTTGGTCTGGTGTAGTTTGGTCTGGTCTGGTTTGGTCTGGTGTAGTTTGGTCTGGTCTGGTGTAGTTTGGTCTGGTCTAGTTTGGTCTGGTCTAGTTTGGTCTGGTCTGGTCTAGTTTGGTCTGGTGTAGTTTGGTCTGGTCTAGTTTGGTCCGGTCTGGTTTGGTCTGGTCTGGTTTGGTCTGGTCTGGTTTGGTCTGGTCTAGTTTGGTCCGGTCTGGTTTGGTCTGGTCTGGTTTGGTCTGGTCTGGTTTGGTCTGGTCTGGTGTAGTTTGGTCTGGTCTGGTTTGGTCTGGTCTGGTCTGGTGTAGTTTGGTCTGGTCTAGTTTGGTCCGGTCTGGTTTGGTCTGGTCTGGTGTAGTTTGGTCTGGTCTGGTTTGGTCTGGTCTGGTGTAGTTTGGTCTGGTCTGGTTTGGTCTGGTGTAGTTTGGTCTGGTCTGGTTGATATCTGGCTCTAGTTAAATGAGACTCTAAAGTGTCTAAAGCCGCAGCTGTTTTCTCTCCGCACAATAGCAGAGCATGTTCACTGGTAAACACTGGAGGATCCGGCCTCCCTGCGGCTGTCACTCGTGAGGGGTGGCTCCGCCCCCAGACTGTCAATCATGAGGCTCAACCCCGCCCCCAGACTGTGACCTCAGCGCCTAGAGGTCATGAGAATCAGCCGCTCCTCCTCCTCTCTCTTCATTGTGTTCTGAAGTTCACGGCCGTATGAAGACTGAGAAACACACATCTGCTCATCAGAACGTGTGTGTGTGTGTGTGTGTGTGTGAGAGAGAGTCAAACGCCTTGAAATTATGCTGCATCTATTACACAAATGTTCAATAAAGCATCACAGATATTTATAATCCAGTTGCAGTGTTCACGAGGCCACACCATGAACAAGTACCATGGTATATCACCATGGTCTGCACTCATACTATCATGACATATGAAAATGCTAATGACTCGATACCATGGCAAACACGAGCTTAAAGACCGTCTCATCTACTGAATTTAATATCTGCATGTATTTTGAGCATTAACGTCATCAGAGAATGTCAAGAAAGTGTTGAAATATTAATTTAAAATCTCAAGAAAAAGCTCAAAGTGGTTTGACGGATGAAAGAGAATCCCTGAAGGACACAACTATAAACTGAGCCTACATATGAAATTATTTTTTTAAATGTAATTTTAATCAAATAAATGTTTGTGTTTAAGGCATCCCATGATGCACCTGATGCACAGTCAACAGAGCTGATCAAATATACACAAATGTTCCAAATTTTGGAATAATTATGATTTATTAATTTGTCTGAAAGAGTCTCTTCTGCTCTTCGGCTGCATTTTGATTAAAAATACAGTAAAAATAGTGAAATATTATTAATGTAAATCAGCTGTGTTCTATGTGAATATCTAGTAAAGTGTAATTTATTCCTGTGATCAAAGCTGTATTTCAGCATCATTACTCCAGTCTTCAGTGTCACATGATCCTTCAGAAATCAGGAGAATATGAGGATCAATTATTATTGGTTCTACTGTATATCAACTTGATTGTATTTTTAACGCACTATATTAGTTCTATATTGATTATATATAGCTAGCATTGGTCAAAAGTGAAAGAAAATACATTTATAATGTTACAAAAGTTTATATTTCAAATAAATGCTGCTTTTTTTAACTTTAAATTCATCAAAGAATCCTGGAAAATAAAACGCATCAGTTTCCACAAGAATATGAAGGCGTTTTCAGCATTGATGATGATAAATCTTGATCGGGAGTGTAACAGTTTTCATCTGAACGAGTCGATTCGTCACGCAGACTCTCAGCAGGAGCAGTGTGTGTAATCATCTCACACTCGTTAATAAGGCCATCCGCGGCGTGTTGTGTGTGTGTTTGAGAATATGTGTCCAATATTCTATAATCTGGACATTTCACAGAGGCATTATATATGTTTGTTTGTGTGTGTGTGTGTGTGACATTATAAATGTATTTACAGTCTCTTTTGATCAATGTATGATATAGAATCATATAGAAATAATATAGTGCGTTAAAATAGAATCAAGTTAATATAGAACCAATAATTATTGAGCATCAAATCATCATATTAGAATGATTGTGTGTGTGTGTGTGTGTGTGTGTGTGTGTGTGGGACAAATTATCATATTCATGACACTGGTCTGGTTCCCACAGTGCTGAATAGACTCTGGTGCTAATTAGGAAAATGAAGCAGTCGCCACTCACGTGCGTGTCTGTGTGTGTGAGTGTGTGTGTATGTGTGAGTGTGTGTGTGTGTATGTGCGTGTGTATTACAGCAGAATGCTTGTGACACAAACACAGAAGAGAGTTTGACCACAGGCACATGCGGTGTAGATCTTTTGGATTAACCTTGTGAACCCTGTGTCTGTGTGTCTGTGTGTGTGTGTGTGTGTGTGTGTGTGTGTGTGTGTGTCGGTGTGCACAGCAGCTGCCTCAGGATTACGGGCCCTTATAATGAGATCTCAATCACCCCCCCCACCCAGTCTGACCCCGACCCTAAAGACTCAGTCATATGATAATGAGGGTCAGGTCAAAGGTCAGGGTCAATGTCTGGCTCAGGTCTGTCTCACGAACATGAACTTCAACAAACTCAGAATCAGAGCAAAGCTCCTGCAGTGTCTGAATCAGACACACACACACACACACACAAGATATCAAAAGTCTAGTGCTAATTTCATAAAAATCATTTAAAATGGTTGAAATTAAAGTTTTAAATCTCAGCAAAGCATCAAACTCATGACAGAGATCTGAAGAACAGATTCATTATCAAAATAACTGTTTTGTTACAGAACTAATATCAATATAAAGTTGTCAATATAACATACAAACATCAGTGTAGATGTAATTGAGAATGAAACGAGAGATTCGACCACAGATCTCAGATAATGATGCTAATTGAACTCATTAAAGCTTTAATGAATAACATGATCAGCAATATTCACATTATTAGTGTCTGCATTAAAGGAACAGTGTTATTAGGTATGATTTATCACAGAGATATTTCCTGAACGTAAATAAACAAGTCTCAAACAAAGGCAGAAGCATCACACCCCTAAACCCCTGCGCCTCACCTGAGAGTGTGACGAGCAGCAGCACAACTGAGACTCCCTGCTTCATTTCTGCAGGAGTTTCATCTCAAACCACACGCGAGTATCCCTCAGAGCTGCTTACTCCTCAGAGCTGCTTATTCCTCATCCAGACACACAATATTCCTCAGAGCTGCTTATTCCTCATCCAGACACTCATCTAAGTGTCTGAGCGCGAGTCTCATCTGATGTGCTCACCACAGGGGCGGGGCCCCGCGCCATCAGCCAATCAGAGAGCAGCGGGAGACAAGGACACGCCCCTCGCGCAGAGGTACTGCGGTGCTGCTATTGATCAGGTGATAATATATTTCCTATTGATTCCCACTAACTTAGTGAGTTCCACCTTTTTTAAAATTAAATTAGCACAAGACTATATATATTTATTTCTATTTTCTTATAAAATGCACTTATTAAAATATCACATCGTGCTAATTCAATAGAAATCCTTTAAAAATTGTAATTGTAAAATATATAAATGTAAAAAATATTTACAAATAATAAAATCTAATTTGTTACATAAAATGTACATTTAAAAATATCAATTGTCTCGAGCTAATTATAGTCATTTACTTTCTTTATGCATACAGTAGACTATATATAATGTACATATATCTAATGAGCTAATTTCATAAATAATCTTTTAAATCGTATATATATATTAAACATCAAATGTCTTGAGCAATGTATAAATGTATTTATATACCTTCCTAATTACTTATATATAATGTATACAACAAATATCTTGAGTAATATATATAATTATATTTAATATTATACAGGTCCTTCTCAAAAAATTATATTTTGATAAAGTTTATTATTTTCCATAATGTAATGATAAAATTAATCTTTCATATATTTTAGATACATTGCACACCAACTGAAATATTTCAGGTGTTTTGTTTTAATACTGATGATTTTGGCATACAGCTCATGAAAACCCCAAATTCCTGTCTCAAAAAATTAGCATATTTCATCCCACCAATAAAAGAAGTGTTTTTAATACAAAAAAAGAGTCAACCTTCAAATAATTATGTTCAGTTATGCACTCAATACTTGGTCGGGAATCCTTTAGCAGAAATGACTGCTTCAGTGTGGCGTGGCATGGAGGCGATCAGCCTGTGGCACTGCTGAGGTGTTCTGGAGGCCCAGGATGCTTCGAGAGCGGCCTTAAGCTCATCCAGAGTGTTGGGTCTTGCGTCTCTCAACTTTCTCTTCACAATATCCCACAGATTCTCTATGGGGTTCAGGTCAGGAGAGTTGGCAGGCCATTGAGCACAGTAATATCATGGTCAGTAAACCATTTACCAGTGGTTTTGGCACTGTGAGCAGGCGCCAGGTCGTGCTGAAAAATGAAATCTTCATCTCCATAAAGCTTTTCAGCAGGTGGAAGCATGAAGTGCTCCAAAATCTCCTGATAGCTAGCTGCATTGACCCTGCCCTTGATAAAACACAGTGGACCAACACCAGCAGCTGACATGGCACCCCAGACCATCACTGACTGTGGGTACTTGACTCTGGACTTCAGGCATTTTGGCATTTGCTTCTCCCCAGTCTTCCTCCAGACTCTGGCACCTTGATTTCCGAATGACATGCAACCACTGAGCAACAGTCCAGTGCTGCTTCTCTGTAGCCCAGGTCAGGCGCTTCTGCCGCTGTTTCTGGTTCAAAAGTGTCTTGACCTGGGGAATGCGGCACCTGTAGCCCATTTCCTGCACACGCCTGTGCACGGTGGCTCTGGATGTTTCTACTCCAGACTCAGTCCACTGCTTCCGCAGGTCCCCCAAGGTCTGGAATCGGTCCTTCTCCACAATCTTCCTCAGGGTCCGGTCACCTCTTCTCGTTATGCAGCGTTTTTTGCCACACTTTTACCTTCCCACAGACTTCCCACTGAGGTGCCTTGATACAGCACTCTGGGAACAGCCTATTTGTTCAGAAATGTCTTTCTGTGTCTTACCCTCTTGCTTGAGGGTGTCAATGATGGCCTTCTGGACAGCAGTCAGGTCGGCAGTCTTACCCATGATTGCGGTTTTGAGTAATGAAACAGGCTGGGAGATTTAAAAGCCTCAGGAATCTTTTGCAGGTGTTTAGAGTTAATTAGTTGATTCAGATGATTAGGTTAATAGCTCGTTTAGAGAACCTTTTCATGATGTGCTAATTTTTTGAGATAGGAATTTTGGGTTTTCATGAGCTGTATGCCAAAATCATCAGTATTAAAACAATAAAACACCTGAAATATTTCAGTTGGTGTGCAATGAATCTAAAATATATGAAAGTTTAATTTTTATCATTACATTATGGAAAATAATGAACTTTATCACAATATGCTAATTTTTTTATAAGGACCTGTATATTGTATTTTATTCAACTTTATATATATACATATTGAAATATATAATTATATTTTTTCTAATTTCTCATATACAATGTATATAAAAATGCCAAAATTCTCGTTCTAATTTCATAAAAAATATATTTTAATATGGTTGAAGTTTTAAACTTCATGACAGAGATCTGAAGAAAAGACATGGAGAACGAAGGTTTTTAAAACTCTTTTCTTAAAAAACAAAACATTCACAACAAAGGTCAAAGGTCACATCAATATAAATTACCACAGCAAACACATGAAACTTAAATATAGCTTTATAATCTCTTTTGTGGTTAAACTTTATAAAGGAAGCGTCCCTGGTTATTGCACTGAGCAAGCGCAGAAACTACATCATTTCCTATGACCAGTTCCAGCATGTTCCTCGCGATGGAGAACACGTGAACCAGTTCCAGCATGTTTCCCGCGATGGAGAACACATGAACCAGTTCCAGCATGTTCCTCGCGATGGAGAACACGTGAACCAGTTCCAGCATGTTCCCCGCGATGGAGAACACGTGAACCAGTTCCAGCATGTTCCCCGCGATAGAGAACACGTGAACCAGTTCCAGCATGTTCCCCGCGATGGAGAACACATGAACCAGTTCCAGCATGTTCCCCGCGATGGAGAACACGTGAACCAGTTCCAGCATGTTCCCCGCGATGGAGAACACGTGAACCAGTTCCAGCATGTTCCTCGCGATGGAGAACACGTGAACCAGTTCCAGCATGTTCCCCGCGATGGAGAACACGTGAACCAGTTCCAGCATGTTCCTCGCGATGGAGAAAATACGTGAACCAGTTCCAGCATGTTCCCCGCGATGGAGAAAATACGTGAACCAGTTCCAGCATGTTCCTCGCGATGGAGAACACGTAAACCAGTTCCAGCATGTTCCCCGCGATGGAGAACACGTGAACCAGTTCCAGCATGTTCCTCGCGATGGAGAACACGTAAACCAGTTCCAGCATGTTCCCCGCGATGGAGAACACGTGAACCAGCTCCAGCATGTTCCTCGCGATGGAGAACACGGGAACCAGTTCCAGAAAGTTCCTCGTGATGGAGAACACGTGAACCAGTTCCAGCATGTTCCCCGCGATGGAGAACACATGAACCAGTTCCAGCATGTTCCTCGCGATGGAGAACACGTGAACCAGTTCCATCTTGTTCCTCGCGATGGAGAACACGTGAACCAGTTCCAGCATGTTCCTCGCGATGGAGAACACGTGAACCAGTTCCAGCTTGTTCCTCGCGATGGAGAACACGTGAACCAGTTCCAGCTTGTTCCTCGCGATGGAGAACACGTGAACCAGTTCCAGCTTGTTCCCCGCGATGGAGAACACATGAACCAGTTCCAGCATGTTCCTCGCGATGGAGAACACGTGAACCAGTTCCAGCTTGTTCCTCGCGATGGAGAACACGTGAACCAGTTCCAGCATGTTCCTCGCGATGGAGAACACATGAACCAGTTCCAGCATGTTCCTCGCGATGGAGAACACGTGAACCAGTTCCAGCATGTTCCTCGCGATGGAGAACACGTGAACCAGTTCCAGCATGTTCCCCGCGATGGAGAACACGTGAACCAGTTCCAGCTTGTTCCTCGCGATGGAGAGCACGTGAACCAGTTCCAGCATGTTCCTCGCGGTGGAGAACACATGAACCAGTTCCAGCATGTTCCCCGCGATGGAGAACACGTGAACCAGTTCCAGCATGTTCCTCGCGATGGAGAACACATGGACCAGTTCCAGCATGTTCCTCGCGATGGAGAACACGTGAACCAGTTCCAGCATGTTCCTCGCGATGGAGAACACGTGAACCAGTTCCAGCATGTTCCTCGCGGTGGAGAACACGTGAACCAGTTCCAGCATGTTCCTCGCGATGGAGAACACGTGAACCAGTTCCAGCATGTTCCTCGCGGTGGAGAACACATGGACCAGTTCCAGCATGTTCCTCGCGATGGAGAACACGTGAACCAGTTCCAGCATGTTCCTCGCGGTGGAGAACACATGAACCAGTTCCAGCATGTTCCTCGCGATGGAGAACACGTGAACCAGTTCCAGCATGTTCCTCGCGATGGAGAACACGTGAACCAGTTCCAGCATGTTCCTCGCGATGGAGAACACGTGAACCAGTTCCAGCATGTTCCTCGCGGTGGAGAACACATGGACCAGTTCCAGCATGTTCCTCGCAATGGAGAACACGTGAACCAGTTCCAGCATGTTCCTCGCGGTGGAGAACACATGAACCAGTTCCAGCATGTTCCTCGCGATGGAGAACACGTGAACCAGTTCCAGCATGTTCCTCGCGATGGAGAACACGTGAACCAGTTCCAGCATGTTCCTCGCGATGGAGAACACGTGAACCAGCTCCAGCATGTTCCCTGTGATGGAGAAAATACATGATGTGTGAATGTCCTCAGAACACATGAACCAGTTCCAGCATGTTCCCCGCGATGGAGAACACATGAACCAGTTCCAGCATGTTCCCCGCGATGGAGAACACATGAACCAGTTCCAGCATGTTCCCTGTGATGGAGAAAATACATGATGTGTGAATGTCCTCAGAACACATGAACCAGTTCCAGCATGTTCCCCGCGATGGAGAACACATGGACCAGTTCCAGCATGTTCCTCGCGATGGAGAACACGTGAACCAGTTCCAGCATGTTCCTCGCGATGGAGAACACATGAACCAGTTCCAGCATGTTCCTCGCGATGGAGAACACATGAACCAGTTCCAGCATGTTCCTCGCGATGGAGAACACGTGAACCAGTTCCAGCATGTTCCCCGCGATGGAGAACACATGAACCAGTTCCAGCATGTTCCCTGCGATGGAGAAAATACGTGATGTGTGAATGTCCTCAGAACACATGAACCAGTTCCAGCATGTTCCCCGCGATGGAGAACACGTGAACCAGTTCCAGCATGTTCCCCGCGATGGAGAACACATGGACCAGTTCCAGCATGTTCCTCGCAATGGAGAACACGTGAACCAGTTCCAGCATGTTCCCCGCGATGGAGAACACGTGAACCAGTTCCAGCATGTTCCCCGCGATGGAGAACACACGAACCAGTTCCAGCATGTTCCCCGCGATGGAGAACACACGAACCAGTTCCAGCTTGTTCCTCGCGATGGAGAACACGTGAACCAGTTCCAGCATGTTCCTCGCGATGGAGAACACATGAACCAGTTCCAGCATGTTCCTCGCGATGGAGAACACATGAACCAGTTCCAGCATGTTCCTCGCGATGGAGAACACATGAACCAGTTCCAGCATGTTCCCCGCGATGGAGAACACATGAACCAGTTCCAGCATGTTCCTCGCGATGGAGAACACATGAACCAGTTCCAGCATGTTCCCTGTGATGGAGAAAATACGTGATGTGTGAATGTCCTCAGGAACACGTGATTAAACGCAGATCACAGCCGTTATTACTCACACTAACACTAACGCACGCTGGAATCCCAGAAACTTCAGTCTATCTGGAGGATATCAAGAGTTTGGGAACATTAGTTAACATGAACAACACTTTTATTAATCTTAGCTGTTACTGGATGAAATTTGAACATTTACTTATGCATGATTAAAATCAAAATCTGTTTACATTAGTGAACATGAACTAACAGTGAAGAATTGCATGTTCATCAACTGACATTAACCAGGATTATTAAATACTGAATTGATAGTTCATGCATTAACAAATGAGGCCTTGTGTAAAGTGCAACCAATTATTATTTTTACTATAAATATTATTTTTCATAATCGTCATAAAATCAAGCACATTTACCTCCAAAATGCATCACTCAAAACATAATATACACGAAAAGCAGCACCTGTCATTGCAAATTATTGATATTTAAAATAAATGTGATTTATAGGCTTGAATGCATAAATTTTCTCTTGATAATTTATACTGTACTTATGAATGCTTTCCTATAAGGTGCTATAATCCACACTGGTTAATGCATCAACTAACTGTAATAATATTTATGCATATTTGTTAATAAAAATGCAGCTGTTAGTTCATGTTAGCTATGATATTAACAGATAGAATAATGCATTAGTAAATGTTGAAATGTACACAAACCCAGATTAATGCTGTAGGAGTGTTGCTCGTGTTAAGTAACTAATGTTGACATTATTGTAAAGTGTAACTGGAAAAAGAAAACCACTAAAATCAGCAAAAATTCGATCATGATGTACAGATTTAATGAGATCATCATTGCGTCGCTCTCGTCCTTCTGATGTTTTGGAGAATGTTGGGAACCAAACGACTTTGGACCCCATTGACTTTCATTATGAAACACCGGCTGTTTCAGTGCCGTGAGCGGAGACGCAGGGATGATGCGGGACTAATGTCCTTCAGATGAACCAGATTTGGGGGTAAACATGTTTAATAGCGTCTCACTGGTAAAATCTTGATCCTGAGGGTTTTCTGACACAAACAACATCATCACATGAAACCCTTTAAAACGACTGGATAAAAGCATGATCACGTGACACTGCTGTCACATGACTAGTCCACTAAATAACTGTCCCGATGATGATGATGAACACGAGCTCAAAGCTTGTCTCCCATGATGCCTTCTGTTATTTCAAACTGATCGAGTTCCAGGAAATCGAGTGAAACTGAAGAGAAATAAACGAGGAAAATCCGTCATCATATCCTCAAACCTCGTCGTTTCTGCCGCACAACAACAAAACATGCGTTTGTAAATCAAGATTATGAGATAAAGTCACAACTGACACTAGAGTCGTAATTTCAACTTTTTGTCTCATAATTTCGACTGTCATATTATTAATTTACAAAGCATGATCGTTTTGTTTGTGTGGCAGAAACGGGCTTCCCAGTGAAGACAGGAAGTGTGTGTGTGTGTCTGAGGGAAGTCAGTTTGCTCAGCATTGTGGGATACGGAAGCAGTTTCTGGAGGAACAGTCGCACATTCCCATAATGCACTGCAGAACACGTGGGAGTCTTCAGTGAAGCAGTTGGAGTGTGTGTGTGTGTGTGTGAGAGAAGGCAGACAGCAAGACATTACGAGACGGAGCGGAGTGTGTCTGTGTGTGTGT
>CM060631.1:697500-722500 GCA_030578275.1 Meda fulgida | reverse complement strand
CCTGATTGGTGGATGGCCACTTGCTCTCTAGCACCGCCTACAGACGGCAGAAGAACACACACATGCATGAGAAAACAAGCTTTATATCAGGGATTCAAACAAATTCTTCAGCTAAAATATTAAGACCCCGTGAGATTTCAATCATTTATCAACATTCACGGTGGACGTCACAACATGCAGCGAAACAAATCATATTTCTCAACTTTACGTGTTTTACTTTGTTTTTAATTATTTTTTACATTTTTATGCTTTAATCAAACATTATCTTCCCATGAGCTCTCGAACCCCAGTATTAGCTGAATAATATTAAATATGATCACTTTATTGTAGTATCCGTAAGTGATGGTGTTGGGTGTGATTCCAGCCTTCTTCATCTCCAGCAGAACCCGCACCGCTAGAACCGGCTGCCCGTACTGCCCACACAGCTGCATCAGGATCCGGTAACACACCTGAGAGCACACACACACACACACACGCACGCACGCACGCACACACACACACACGCACGCACGCACACACACATGCACACGCACGCACGCACGCACACATGCACACGCACACACACACACGCACGCACACACACACACGCACGCACACACACACACACACACGCACGCACGCACGCACACACACATGCACACGCACGCACGCACACACGCACGCACACACGCACGCACACATGCACACACACACACACACACGCACGCACACACACACACGCACGCACACACACACACACGCACGCACGCACACACACATGCACACGCACGCACGCACACACGCACGCACACACGCACGCACACATGCACACGCACACACACGCACGCACGCGCACGCACGCACGCACACACACATGCACACACGCACGCACACACACACGCACACACGCACACACACACGCACACACGCACGCACACACGCACGCACACACGCACGCACACACGCACGCACGCACGCACGCACGCACGCACGCACGCACGCACGCACACGCACACACGCACGCACACACGCACACGCACGCACACACACGCACGCACGCACACACGCACACACGCACACACAAACGCACGCACACACGCACACGCACACACGCACACACACACGCACACACGCACGCACGCACACACGCACACACACACGCACCCACACACGCACACGCACACACGCACGCACGCACGCACACACACATGCACACACGCACACACACACGCACGCACACGCACACGCACACACGCACGCACACACGCACGCACACACGCACGCACACACGCACGCACACACGCACGCACGCACGCACGCACGCACACACGCACGCACACACGCACGCACGCACACACGCACACACGCACACGCACACACGCACACACGCACACGCACACGCACACGCACACACGCACACGGACACACGCACACACACACGCACACAGTGTATTCTGTATTATAAATATTTAAGGCCAGACAAGTGATTTGTTGAGGTCAGGACTACACGCCTGCGCACATATATACTCAAACGCACACATCTATAGACTGAACACGTGATACGCATGTGCGGTTCCTCAGGTTTGTGTTTTTGAAGTTTATGATCACGAAAACTTTAAAAACGTGCACCTTGGATCCGGTTTCAGTGTGTTCTCGAGCACAGACACTGTGTGTGAATGAACGGCCAGAACACACCATGTTACCGTGTAAGATGCAGCGTTACAGTTTTCATGTGTCAAACACAACTATGCAATAAAGCTGCTTTTTTTGCGTTTATTTTAGGCCACATGACAGAGATCAGATCTTCTATTTGTCGTATTTCTGTTGTGCCTAAAACTGAAGAACATTCTGCACATCCTGCACTGCACTGTAAAATGATCTGATATGAACTGTTGCATGGACTATACAGAGAAGAGCTCAGGCTTGTGTAACCAGCCTATTTCTGCATCTGTGTGTGTGTGTGACGCTGAGGTTCCAGCGTAGTAGTTTCGTGTGTGTGTATGTGTGTGTGTGAACGTCATGGCAACGTACAACACAAAGCGCCTCACGCGGGAAACACTTAACGAGTAAATGCGCGTAACTAGCGTAAATCAAGCGAGCTAGTGCGCTAGGCCACGCAGTGTTGGCGGAATAACACATGAAACGGTCTGTATTGTTTAAGACCGGACTCTGACCTCGTCTGGCAGGACCACCTTCCTCGTCTCCATGTGTTTGAGCACCTCGTAGGCCGCGTGTAGCGCGCGCACCTTAGCGCTCTCCGCCTTGACGAACGTGGGCAAGCAGATGAACCAGAGCCCGTAGCAGTGGCCCAGCAGGCATTTAGACCACATGTCCGGAACCGTGGAGTACTTCTGGGCCTTCTTCTGCGCCAGCTTGATCTCCTGCACACACACACACACACCACAAGCAGAGAGCGTCAGCCGCCTGACCCTGACCCCTGACCCCGTGACCTCATCCTCACCTGTTTGGTTCGGCGGGGGGCGGGGCTACTCGGGGCACTTCCTTTAGCAGGGGTCCGAAGATGATCCAGGGGCCGATCGAACAGATCCGGCAGGAGGATCGGGAACGTGTCGTAGCTGTAGATCAACAAAATATTCATTATATTATTTACATATATACGTGTCATAGCTGTAGAGTATCTATTTTATTACTTTTTTTTATAGCGCACCTGTAGTGTGCGGGTCATGTGATAATCAGCGCACCTGTAGTGTGCGGGTCATGTGATAATCAGCGAGCGGGTCATGTGATAATCAGCGCACCTGTAGTGTGCGGGTCATGTGATAATCAGCGCACCTGTAGTGTGCGGGTCATGTGATAATCAGCGCACCTGTAGTGAGCGGGTCATGTGATAATCAGCGAGCGGGTCATGTGATAATCAGCGAGCGGGTCATGTGATAATCAGCGCACCTGTAGTGTGCGGGTCATGTGATAATCAGCGAGCGGGTCATGTGATAATCAGCGCACCTGTAGTGAGCGGGTCATGTGATAATCAGCGAGCGGGTCATGTGATAATCAGCGCACCTGTAGTGAGCGGGTCATGTGATAATCAGCGCACCTGTAGTGAGCAGGTCATGTGATAATCAGCGCACCTGTAGTGAGCGGGTCATGTGATAATCAGCGCACCTGTAGTGAGCGGGTCATGTGATAATCAGCGAGCGGGTCATGTGATAATCAGCGCACCCGTAGTGTGTGGGTCATGTGATAATCAGCGAGCGGGTCATGTGATAATCAGCGCACCCGTAGTGTGTGGGTCATGTGATAATCAGCGAGCGGCTCATGTGATAATCAGCGAGAGGGTCATGTGATAATCAGCGAGAGGGTCATGTGATAATCAGCGCACCTGTAGTGTGTGGGTCATGTGATAATCAGCGAGCGGGTCATGTGATAATCAGCGAGCGGGTCATGTGATAATCAGCGCACCTGTAGTGTGTGGGTCATGTGATAATCAGCGAGCGGGTCATGTGATAATCAGCGCACCTGTAGTGAGCGGCTCATGTGATAATCAGCGAGCGGGTCATGTGATAATCAGCGAGAGGGTCATGTGATAATCAGCGCACCTGTAGTGTGTGGGTCATGTGATAATCAGCGAGCGGGTCATGTGATAATCAGCGAGAGGGTCATGTGATAATCAGCGCACCTGTAGTGTGTGGGTCATGTGATAATCAGCGAGCGGGTCATGTGATAATCAGCGCACCTGTAGTGTGTGGGTCATGTGATAATCAGCGAGCGGGTCATGTGATAATCAGCGAGCGGGTCATGTGATAATCAGCGCACCTGTAGTGAGCGGGTCATGTGATAATCAGCGAGCGGGTCATGTGATAATCAGCGCACCTGTAGTGAGCGGGTCATGTGATAATCAGCGAGAGGGTCATGTGATAATCAGCGCACCTGTAGTGTGTGGGTCATGTGATAATCAGCGAGAGGGTCATGTGATAATCAGCGAGCGGGTCATGTGATAATCAGCGAGCGGGTCATGTGATAATCAGCGCACCTGTAGTGAGCGGGACACTCGGATCCGTCGGGCTCCTGCGGCTCCTCGGGAGGCATTATAAACACTGTGTGTTCACCGCTGAGACACTCGTCCCGATCCATCAAACGCACGTCCTCCGGTTTCTCCACATCAAC
The DNA here is from genome assembly GCA_030578275.1 of Meda fulgida. Taxonomy (NCBI): domain Eukaryota; kingdom Metazoa; phylum Chordata; class Actinopteri; order Cypriniformes; family Leuciscidae; genus Meda; species Meda fulgida. Next base: position 718,396 of record CM060631.1, on the reverse strand, counting down.
CTGACGGACACACAGAGATTAAACTCTAGTCAAGTCAGCTTTATTATACAGCGCTTGTACATTACAGAGTGTTTCAGAGCCGCTTTACAGAGATAACAGGAAAATAATGCAACAAAGTTTGTTTCTAGAAGAAAATAGCGTCACAGTCCAGCTTAAAGGGGTGGTAAAATGCCATTTTCACAAGATGTAAAATAAGTCTCTGATGTCCCCAGAGTGTGTGTGACGTTTTAACACGAAATACCCCACAGTTATTTTTATATAGCATGTAAAAGGTGTCACTTTTTGAGGGTGAGCAAAAACACGCTGTTTTGTGTCTGGCCTTTAAATGCGAATGAGCTGCAGAGGGCGGGGTTTCAAGAGCTGATGGCTGTGTGTGTGTGTGTGTGTGTGTGTGTGTGTGTGTGTGTGTGTGTGTCTGTGTGTGTTAGCAGCTGCGATCACCTCACACACACACTAAAATGACAGAAACTGTTCTGTCTTTAATGTTAAAACGGAGTCAGACACAGATGGAGACTCAAGAAGAAGTGACAACATGTAGAGCAACAGGACGTCTCTGAATGGTTAGTTGAAGGATTTATGTTGCTGATGTGGAGTTAACGATCTTCATTAGCATATTCTGTCATGATAATCTATAACTCGCTCGTATAGGAACTGTTGAGATGCACACAGAGTGACTTTCTACTGCATGTGAAGAGACGGATGCTACAGTTTGCGCTGACTCACACGTCCTCTTACACAACAGCTCTTCCTCTCCTCAACATGCACTGCGTGTCCCGGGGGCGGGGCTTATGTTCATTTCAGGGTTGTGATGTCACTAACCCGTGTAGTTCCTACCAGCCGTTTGTTGTAGTCCTTTTCTTTAAAAGCAAATATCTCCCTTTGCTTTAAACTTTGAGCATTGTAACTTTGCAGATGTTTCTGCTCAAACAGCAACAACATTACACACTAGCTACAGTTAGAAAAGTGAAATCGTGTTTTACCACCCGTTAAGTATGCTCAGTGATGGTCAATTTTTGTTGTAAAAAAAAAAGTGATTCATTAATTTATATATATATATATATATATAGCCACTTTGGAGAAAAGCGTGATGTCATCGTCCAGCTCAGTTCAGGTCTCATATAATGCTGTCAACGCAGGAGATCAATAGTATTGTTGAATATTAAATTGAAGCCCGGATCTGATTGGCCGCTGGGGTCACATGCGCAGCTGAGCGTCTGACCTTCTGCACACACTCGTCGAAGAACTCCAGGCTGACGTGGCGGTCGCTGACGAACGAACACTCCTCGATGAACTGCGTGAACATCTGAGTCCTCGTGAGCTGCGTGTAGAACTTCTGCTGCGTGCGGTCGCGAGACTTCAGGAAACCTGCGGGAACACCATCATTACACACACTAGCACTGGACTTTTTTAAATTTAAATTAACACTTTATTTAAAGCCTTTATGTATGTATAATGCAGTAAAAATGTATTTATAATGTGCATTATATATCTACATAAAGTTAAAGCATTATAATTTTTGCAGATTCCTTCTACCTGAAACTGGTTGTCGTGTGTTTTCATGCATTTTACTTTCTAAAGGTGTGTTCAATATTATAACTGTGATTAGTTATTCATAAGGTGCATTACAAGGCATAATTAATGCATAATTATGCATAAAGTAAATTAAAGGAAACAATACTTTGAACAACCAATGTATTCTATAACAAAGACTGTCTCAGTCACTGAGTATGTGTTTTTAATATTGTTAAAAAGGCGTAATATTTATGAATTTGATTGTGTGCTTATTGGTCAGGGAGACTCCGCCCACACGCTCTTCTGATTGGCTGTTGTTTTTTGAACGAGTGGGGCGTCTCGTAGTCGTGTCACTTCTTGTGTGGACAGACAAGAATCTTATATCGCATTGCGTCTGGCTAGGACTCAGCGTTTATGCGCTTTATGATTGACAGATGCACTTTTATGATGGATAGATCCACTTTTATGATAGACAGATGCACTTTTATGATGGATAGATGCACTTTTATGATTGATAGATGCACTTTTATGATTGATAGATGCACTTTTATGATGGATAGATGCACTTTTATGATGGATAGATGCACTTTTATGATGGATAGATGCATTTTTATAATGGACAGATACACTTTCATGATGGACAGATGCACTTTTATGATGGATAGATGCACTTTTATGATGGATAGATGCATTTTTATAATGGACAGATACACTTTCATGATGGACAGATACACTTTTATGATTGACAGATGCACTTTTATGATGGATAGATGCACTTTTATGATGGATAGATGCATTTTTATAATGGACAGATGCACTTTTATGATTGACAGATGCACTTTTATGATGGGTAGATGCACTTTTATGATTGATAGATGCACTTTTATGATGGATAGATGCACTTTTTTGGACTTCAAAACAGAAACACTCATTCACTGCCATTATAAAGCTTGGATTATGGGCTAATTTTCATTTTTGGGTGAACCTTCCCTTTAAACTATGATTAACGTTGCATGTGGAGGTATAGCGCACCCTGCAGGTTGAAGAGGGAGCTGCAGTCTGTGGTCCGGTCTGACGGAGCCTGTGTGATGGGCAGAAGGAACGAGCGGTAGCCTCGCAGTAAACAGCTCATGAAGCGCAGGAACGCCTCCTGGATCTCCAGCTCCAGCTGCTTCTGGCGCCCATAGATCAGATCATAATCCGTGAGCAGGAACTCCAGCGTGGCCTCCTCCTGCCCCGGCGTGTAGACTGAGGGAGGACGAGACACACACACACACACACACACACACACACACACACACACACACACACACGTCAACAGGAAGTGACATCATCTGTCAGCGTCCGCGTGCGGCGTCAGGCGCTCACTCACTCTTCTCCAGAGTTTTGTTCAGGTTGGTCAGAGAGTTCAGCAGGATTTTCCCGTGTTTCCTGGGCAGAGACCTCCAGGATAGAGGCTTCTTATCTTCAGACCTGGAGGAACAAAGTTCAGCACATTATTATTTGCAGACAAAAACGTGTCTCTTCTGCTGCATTTATTTGATCAGAAATACAGTACCATATTTTTCAGAATATCTAGTAAAGTGTAATTTATTCCTGTGATCAAAGCTGTATTTCAGCATCATTACTCCAGTCTTCAGTGTCACATGATCCTTCAGAAATCAGGAGAATATGAGGATCTGATGCTCAAGAAACATTTATGATTATTGTCAGTGTTGAAAACAGTTGTGCATTTTCTTTCTTTGTAATCTCTATTATAACTGTCTTTACTGTCCTTTTTGATCAGTTTAATGCATCTTTGACGACACTTCTGAACGATAGTGTATATTACTCAATATCAACTTGATCCTATATTAATGCATTATATTAATTCTATATTGTTTCTATGTCTTTGTTCTTTATTAATGCATTATATTTATTCTATATTAATTCTGTCTTGATTCTATATTAATGCATTATATTAATTCTATATTGAGTCTATTCATTCTATATGATTGCATTATATTAATTCTATATTGTTTCTATGTCTTTGTTCTATATTAATGCATTATATTAATTCTATATTAATTCTGTCTTGATTCTATATTAATGCATAATATTAAGTCTATGTATTCATTCTATATTATTGCATTATATTAATTGTGTCTTGATTCTATATTAATGCATTATATTAAGTCTATATTGATTATATGTATTAATTCTATATTAATGCAATATATTTATTCTAAATTGATTCTGTCTTGATTCTATATTAATGCATTATATTAATTCTATGTCTTGATTCTATATTAATGCATTATATTAATTCTATGTCTTGATTCTATATTAATGCATTATATTAATTCTATATTAATTCTATGTCTTGATTCTATATTAATGCATTATATTAATTCTATATTAATTCTGTCTTGATTCTATATTAATGCATTATATTAATTCTATATTGAGTCCATTTCTTGATTCTATATTAATGCATTATATCAATTCTATGTCTTGATTCTATATTAATGCATTATATATTAATTCTATGTCTTGATTCTATATTAATTCATTATATTAATTCTATATTAATTTTATGTCTTGATTCTTTATTAATGCATTATATTAATTCTATATTAATTCTATGTCTTGATTCTATATTAATTCATTATATTAATTCTATATTAATTTTATGTCTTGATTCTTTATTAATGCATTATATGAATTCTATGTCTTGATTCTATATTAATGCATTATAATTAATTCTATATTAATTCTATGTCTTGATTCTATATTAATGCATTATATTAATTCTATATTAATTCTATGTCTTGATTCTATATTAATGCATTATATTAATTCTATATTGAGTCTATTTCTTGATTCTATATTAATGCATTATATTAATTCTATGTCTTGATTCTATATTAATGCATTATATTAATTCTATATTAATTCTAAGTCTTGATTCTATATTAATGCATTATATTAATTCTATATTAATGCATTATATTAATTCTATGTCCTGATTCTATATTAATGCATTATATTAATTCTATATTAATTCTATGTCCTGATTCTATATTAATGCATTATATTAATTCTATGTCTTGATTCTATATTAATGCATTATATTAATTCTATATTAATTCTAAGTCTTGATTCTATATTAATGCATTATATTAATTCTATATTAATTCTATGTCCTGATTCTATATTAATGCATTATATTAATTCTATGTCTTGATTCTATATAAATGCATTATATTAATTCTATATTAATTCTATGTCTTGATTCTATATTAATGCATTATATTAATTCTATATTAATTCTATGTCTTGATTCTATATTAATGCATTATATTAATTCTATATTAATTCTATGTCTTGATTCTATATTAATGCATTATATTAATTCTATATTGAGTCTATTTCTTGATTCTATATTAATGCATTATATTAATTCTATGTCTTGATTCTATATTAATGCATTATATTAATTCTATATTAATTCTAAGTCTTGATTCTATATTAATGCATTATATTAATTCTATATTAATGCATTATATTAATTCTATGTCCTGATTCTATATTAATGCATTATATTAATTCTATATTAATTCTATGTCCTGATTCTATATTAATGCATTATATTAATTCTATGTCTTGATTCTATATTAATGCATTATATTAATTCTATATTAATTCTAAGTCTTGATTCTATATTAATGCATTATATTAATTCTATATTAATTATATGTCCTGATTCTATATTAATGCATTATATTAATTCTATGTCTTGATTCTATATAAATGCATTATATTAATTCTATATTAATTCTATGTCCTGGTTCTATATTAATGCATTATATTAATTCTATATTAATTCTATGTCCTGATTCTATACTGATTCTATGTAGTGCCTCTATATTAATGCACCAACCGCAAACAGAGCACTGCGCCGCATAAGCGCGTCTATCCACGCACACGCAGACTCACTGGAAGATGGTGTTGGTGTCGAGGTCCACACACACCACGTCCGACGGGGGGTCGTAGAGGTCGAAGTAGCTGGAGTGAACGCCCACGATGAAGGGCATGGGGGCGCACAGCACATCCGCCATCCTCAGCGGGCACAGCGGGATATACGGGCAGAACCAGCGCAGGGGGAACGACACCTGGCGGGGAGCAGACACACACTCACAAACATGGTTCTTTCTCACACACAATAGTAAAGGCAACAGCGACTTTTAATGTCACAATTCAGACGTTTTTTCTCGCAACTGACCGCCGCAAAGCCCCGCCCCCTTTAGTTACTGTTGCTATGCCCGACAAGCCACGCCTCTCTCACGCAGAGAAAAATAGACCAGAGAGGACACAGACCAGGTTACTTTTGATATGAAACAAGGTCTCAATTTTTAAATTTGGTCATTTAAAAATAAAATAAAAAAATAAACAATAATAAATACCGTTTCGATGCTCTTTAATGTGTGGTTTGGCAGATCGCTGTTGCGCCTCACGCCGTTACACACATACTCTGTGTGCGCTGCATATTTTTTCCCGTGCCCATGTTAACAGGCTAGAGCGTTCACACTGCACGCGGTGCGGTCCGGTGACCCGTTCCAGGAGCGGTGCGTTACAGCAGTGCAGAGATCGTTTACGCACGAGTCGCGTTTCCATTACAGATTTGCGCGAAACTTTTGCGATTTTTTCTAAATGTCGATAAAAAACTATTGCGAAATGATGGCGTTTCCATTAACCGATGTTATGCGACTAAAATATGGCGTTATTTTCCTGTCAAATGTCGAGAGCGCATTATTGCAGCGCGAAAGTACATTAATGTAATGCGCGAGCGCGAATCCCTCAGCCCGCGCGCGGGAACTGGGCGCGCTCTCAGATACACACTGCTCTTGTAAGAATCTTCTCTGGGCTCGCTCAGAGAATATGCCTGCCCTTAAAACATGTTCATTGCAATCGTGAATCTCTCCTCTTCGCTTAAAGTAAGCGTGTATGTGCTCAGACTGCGTCCCGTGCGGTCGCGCATGCCCAAGCACTCTCCTCTTCGATTTCTTTCTCTTTGCTCTTGGCATAAACGCTGTCAAAACGGCAACAACCAATCAGAAAAGGCTTCAACGACTGACCAATGAAAACGCGACATTGTACATGGAATCTTATTGGTTGATACTGAACCGCATATGGAATAAGTTCACTTAAATTCAATCAAGACGAGCCGAGATGGATCCGCCGAATCGACGATCTCAGGCAACCAGTTTTATTTGTTTTGATGTTAAAAATGTCAAATGTATCTTAGAAATGTCTGGGAAGAAGGCGATTGGATTATTTTACATATAAATGACCAAGCAGAGTCTGGTATTACCAGGCTACCACTATGTACGCTTGAAAATAAAATGTGGCGTTTTGAACGAACTTTTGATAATAAAACTGCATCTCAGAATTTTTTCTTTTTCATTCGCTTTTGAGAAGGTTGAAATCCTTCGTTTAGTGTCATAATATGATGCCCATATATAGTTGTCAGTCGGATTTAATGGGCGGGATTTATGGTAATTGAGAATGAGCGTGCACGGTAGCGATGTCGGGTGACGTCACTTCTTGTTGACGTTTAAAGTATTGTCAAACAAAACGGAGGCTAGCTCGACCCTCCCTCCTCCGCGCACTAACCCCCCAAACCCACCCCCAAACCCTTCTGGTCTGTTATTGGCTGGAACAGTTTGTTATGTTTCGTGGTGCGGGTTAGCCCAGTTTGTTTTTGTTGCCGTTTGTGGAGCCTGGGGCGTCTGCAGAGACCGCGTCTTTTACAGTGTGTTCAGGCGACAGGCAGCGGATAGTGAGGAGATGTTTGCTGTATGTGACAAAAAATGTTTTGGCCTAAAAAACCCATGACATCACTTAGAGCACCTTTAACACACACACATTTCGCTATCACATCTGACGTTTACCAAGTATTTGTGAATCGGGAGAAGAGTTTCCGGGAAGGTCTCTTTACGCGCAAATCACTCACATATTTACTCGTATATTTACGAATGTTTCATGAATGAGACCCACAGTGACGTGTCGTGTGACAGACAGTTACACGAGTTCGACTGGGGAAGATGCCAATCGCCTCCGTGAGTCTGTCTGGCCTCTGCAATAACTTTAGCTGTGAGCTATCCCTATTTTTCTTCCTGACACAACGCGTCACACAGGCTTGTTCCGTCATGAGGAGCGGCTGCTCTCCGTTCGCTCTCGCGGTACTCTGATGTCATTCACTGATCGGTCTGTGCAGCGCCGGGGTCGTGCCGAAAAGTGATGGTCTGCCGAAAATTGATTGCATTATTTATTGCAATAAGTAGAGGCTTCAATAATTTTGTTGTAAGTAGAACACTGCATTTAATGGGGTGTTTTCGACTTTTAAAGGTATTTTAACAGGTAAAAGGGGCTGGATTGGTTGGTACACAGCAGGTAAAATAATGCAGAGTCATAAGGATAATTGCAAAAGAGATCATGTCTTTATTTTATATATATAGCTGAGCAGTAAGTCATGTTATTATAGGCTACAGTACGTTTTACAAATACAAACACTTATTCCATCGGAAACAACAGGCTTTTATTATTTTCTATAATCACATAAATCTCATAGGGCCTACCTGATTAAGCTATAGCCTAAACTGCAAACATTTTGGCCAAAATTGGTATTATGTTAAAAGAAACGTTAAAGTATCACACAGACATTTCGGCACGACACCGGTTCAAGTCGAGACCTTCGAGACCGCCTGTAGCCCCGCCCCCTCTCAGCGCTGCGCTCGTTGTCTGTTGACTTCCGGTCTGTATTTTCACAGCGATCTTATGAATGAACGGCTCGTTTAAAATATTTCCCGGTCGACATTTGTTAAGACATCTGCTTTACAATGCTCATGATAACTTTCATTAACTCTACAAGAAGTAAATCCACTTCACCAGCTGATTACTCCTCGACAGCGATGCCATAGAGATATACGGAGCGACCGCAAAAACGGAAGTTACAAGTTCAAGTCCACAACGATAATCTACTAACTCTCCTGACCGCTTCGTCAGACAAAAATGGAGGATTCGGCAGATGGCGGATTATGATTGGTCAGATCGCCTGTCAATCAAACTTCCCTGCAAAGGGTGAATTGTGAGCCAAATCCTCACAATTACCTTTTGAATTCACCAACACCAGCGCCTCTTACACACACACACTCTGGACTCACCAACACCAGCGCCTCTTACACACACACACTCTGGACTCACCAACACCAGCGCCTCTTACACACACACACTCTGGACTCACCAACACCAGCGCCTCTTACACACACACACTCTGGACTCACCAACACCAGCGCCTCTTACACACACACACTCTGGACTCACCGACACCAGCGCCTCTTACACACACACACTCTGGACTCACCGACACCAGCGCCTCTTACACACACACACTCTGGACTCACCGACACCAGCGCCTCACACACACACACTCTGGACTCACCGACACCAGCGCCTCACACACACACACTCTGGACTCACCGACACCAGCGCCTCACACACACACACTCTGGACTCACCGACACCAGCGCCTCACACACACACACACTCTGGACTCACCGACACCAGCGCCTCACACACACACACTCTGGACTCACCGACACCAGCGCCTCACACACACACACACACACTCTGGACTCACCGACACCAGCGCCTCTTACACACACACACTCTGGACTCACCGACACCAGCGCCTCTTACACACACACACTCTGGACTCACCGACACCAGCGCCTCACACACACACACACACTCTGGACTCACCGACACCAGCGCCTCACACACACACACACACACACACACTCTGGACTCACCGACACCAGCGCCTCACACACACACACACACACACTTTGGACTCACCAACACTAGCGCCTCACACACACACACACACGCTCTGGACTCACCGACACTAGCGCCTCACACACACACACACACACGCTCTGGACTCACCGACACCAGCGCCTAACACACACACACACACTCTGGACTCACCGACACTAGCGCCTCACACACACACACACGCTCTGGACTCACAGACTCTAGCGCCTCACACACACACACACACGCTCTGGACTCACCGACACTAGCGCCTCACACACACACACACACGCTCTGGACTCACCGACACTAGCGCCTCACACACACACACTCTGGACTCACCGACACTAGCGCCTCACACACACGCTCTGGACTCACCGACACTAGCGCCTCACACACACACACTCTGGACTCACCGACACTAGCGCCTCACACACACACACACGCTCTGGACTCACCGATACTAGCGCCTCACACACACACGCTCTGGACTCACCGACACTAGCGCCTCACACACACACACACACGCTCTGGACTCACCGATACTAGCGCCTCACACACACGCTCTGGACTCACCGACACCAGCGCCTCACACACACACGCTCTGGACTCACCGACACCAGCGCCTCACACACACACGCTCTGGACTCACCGACACCAGCGCCTCACACACACACGCCAGCGAGTGCAGGAGCAGCTTGTGTTCTCTCTCTCTCTCACACACACACACACACACACACACACACACACACACACACACACACACACACACACACACACACACACACACACACACACACACACACACACACACACACACACACACACACACACACACACACACACACACACACACACACACACACACACACCAACACCAGTGCCTCACTGACTGACGTCAGGAAATCGGGTCTCAGCGAGTGCAGGAGCAGCTTGTGTTCTCTCTCTCTCTCTCTGTCTCTCACACACACACACTCACCGACACCAGTGCCTCACTGACGGACGTCAGGACATCGGGTCTCAGCGAGTGCAGGAGCAGCTTGTGTTCGGTCAGGACGGCCAGCAGAAGTGTACAGGCGTTCTCAGGACCCAGATTCTGCAGCAGCTTCACGAAACTGGCCCCACTGAGAGGGTGAAACACAGCAGCCAATCAGAGCACAGAGCCAAGACACAACAGCCAATCAGACTCATGCAGGGAGAGTGTGTGTGTCTGACCTGAGCGGCAGCGGAGACGAGACTGGCTGACAGAGCAGGAGGTTATCATACGGAGAGAGCTGAGGACACACAACACACATTAACACACACACACACACACACACTTCTGAGTTCATTTCACACTGATTTCCGCTTCCCTCATGCTTTGATTTCCCAGCACCAGATTAACCATTAATTAGGGGTGTGACGAGACACTTATCTCACGAGAACGAGACGAGATTTTTGCACAATAATTAATAGAAATCCTCAATGACAAAATTCATGACTGGAAAAATAGTCTTAACTAATAATCTTGCAATGAATGTCATTTCAGCTCTACTTTATGAGTATGAATGATCAAATGCCTTGAAAGACAACAATATACAAGCACTGTAAAAGGTTCTGCCACAAACTCAAGTGACTGGCTTGTCTCCTGTATGATGGCACACGATCTTTACTGTACATGAGTTATGAGCTTCCAGAACTTCTGACTGAGGCCTTCTTTTCTTAGTCTTATTAAAAGGAGCAAATAAGTCCATAATAAAAATATATTCAATATTCAAAGAGCAAACAGAGACCACAGCCACAACTACACAGTCCAGCCATGAGCGTTTGTTTCGTGTTTTCACCCTTGGTTCTGTTTGTTTAGGCAAATGTGACCCTGGTCACGTGTGTCAATTTTCTGAAATTGAGATGTATACATCATCTGAAAGCTGAATGAATAAGCATTGGTGTATGGTTTGTTAGGATAGGACAATATTTGGCCGAGATGCGACTAATCTGGAATCTGAGGGTGCAAAAAAATCGACACATTGACAAAATCTCCTTTAAAGTTGTGCATTTATGTTCACGATTTTGCTGCATATATATGGATATATAATTTAACAGCGGGAATGACGGCTACATTCGTATAGTGTTTGCATGTGTCTTTACAGTTACGAACTTGTCAATCATCTTGATGGACGACGCAGAGGAAACGCTGACCAATAAGGCTACGTTATTGGCCGGCTATTTACATTAACGGATATTTCACCCTCTCCGTTTTCAAAGATAACATCGTGCACACCTGTCAGTTTCCAGAAAAGCGTTCGTTCACACGAGCCTGTGTGTGTATGCCGTCAAGAGCATGCCAGACCTGCAGGTGGCAGTGTAACGAGAAGCTCAAGCCCACGTCAGCCAATCAGAATCCTGAATAGCAACAACAGCTCGACATGATAGAGCAGAGTATCTGCAGATGCACAGAGGAAGAGGGTTTGCTCCAACACAATGCGACTGCGACTCTGAATGTCCATGATCACCACAGCCAGATGAAGATGTACACAGAGGTCACACTTTTGACGCAGTGCAAGTTCTGTCGCATCTGTGACGTCGGCTGCCTAACACTCAGCCTTTATCAGTTTACATGCAAACAAAGTTTTCCAAAATCTCCATTCTGGCCGGAGTTTTTAGAAAGAATAGGTTTCAGAGGCAAATTCTCAGTTTGCGTGTAAATTTTTTTCAAAATAACCATGTACATGTAACTGGGGCCTAAAAGGACAGTTTTACTCGCATGAGACTTGTGTGAACAAATTTTGGTACGCTTTGAAAGTGAGTGAGTCAATCAGCGAGCGAGTGAGTGAGTGAGCAAGTGTTTGTGATTGAGTGAGTGAGTGTGAGTGAGTGTGTGAGAGTGTTTGTGAGTGAGTGTGTGAGAGTGAGTGAGTGTGTGAGTGAGTGAGTGTTTGTGAGTGAGTGAGTGAGTGTGAGTGTTTGTGAGTGAGTGTGTGAGAGTGAGTGAGTGTGTGAGTGAGTGTGTGAGTGAGTGTTTGTGAGTGAGTGTGAGTGTGTGAGTGAGTGAGTGTTTGTGAGTGAGTGTGTGAGTGTGTGAGTGAGTGAGTGTTTGTGAGAGAGTGTGAGTGAGTGTGTGAGTGAGTGTGTGAGTGAGTGAGTGTGTGAGTGTGTGTGAGTGTGAGTGTTTGTGAGAGTGTGAGTGAGTGTGAGTGAGAGTGAGTGAGAGTGAGTGAGTGTGTGTGAGTGAGTGTGAGTGAGTGAGTGTGAATGAGTGTGTGTGTGAGTGAGTGAGTGTGAATGAGTGTGTGTGTGAGTGAGTGAGTGAGTGAGTGAGTGAGAGTGAGTGAGAGTGAGTGAGAGTGAGTGAGAGTGTGTGAGTGTGAGTGAGTGAGTGTGAGTGAGAGTGAGTGAGTGTGAGTGAGTGTGAGTGAGAGTGTGTGAGTGAGTGTGAGTGAGCGTCAGTGAGAGTGTGTGAGTGAGTGTGAGTGAGAGTGTGTGAGTGAGTGTGAGTGAGTGTGAGAGTGAGTGAGTGAGTGAGAGTGTGTGAGTGTGAGTGAGTGAGTGTGAGTGAGTGTGAGTGAGAGTGTGTGAGTGAGTGTGAGTGAGAGTGTGTGAGTGTGAGTGAGTGAGTGTGAGTGTGTGAGTGAGTGTGAGTGAGAGTGAGTGAGTGAGTGAGAGTGAGTGAGTGTGAGTGAGTGTGAGTGAGTGAGTATGAGTGAGTGTGTGAGTGAGTGTGTGAGTGAGTGTGAGTGAGTGTGTGAGTGAGTGTGAGTGAGTGTGTGAGTGAGTGTGTGTGTGTGAGAGTGAGTGAGAGTGAGTGAGTGAGTGAGTGTGAGTGAGTGAGTGAGTGTGTGTGTGTGTGTGAGAGTGAGTGAGTGTGTGTGTGAGTGAGAGTGTGAGTGTGTGTGAGTGTGTGTGTGTGTGAGTGTGTGTGTGTGTGAGTGAGAGTGAGTGAGAGTGAGTGAGAGTGAGTGAGAGTGAGTGAGAGTGAGTGAGAGTGAGTGAGAGTGAGTGTTTGAGTGAGTGAGTGTGTGAGTGAGTGAGTGTGTGAGTGAGTGAGTGTGTGAGTGAGTGAGTGTGTGAGTGAGTGAGTGAGTGTGTGAGTGAGTGAGTGTGTGAGTGAGTGAGTGAGTGAGTGAGTGAGTGAGTGTGTGAGTGAGTGAGTGTGTGTGTGAGTGAGTGTGTGTGTGAGTGAGTGTGTGTGTGAGTGAGTGTGTGTGAGTGTGTGAGTGTGTGAGTGAGTGTGTGAGTGCTAGATTCACCCTCAGGCTCCGCTATGGCGATATCACGAGACAGCGAAAAATCTCGTCACATTTTAGTCCCATGAGATCTCGTCACACCCCTACCATTAATCAATCAATTAATCACTCAATCAGTTTGATATCAAACACAAGACTACTGATTGGGCCTGAAGCGATCAGCTGTGGATCTCTATGGTACAGTCAGTGAGAAGGATGATGATTGAGCTTCATCACCCCCCCCGTTACCCACGTGCCCGAGCGTGCCGGTCTGTACCGCGCCGGCGCCTGCGAGGGAAGCGTCAGGGTTTAATGACACACGTCGAGCTCACGCTGAAACACACACGCTCAAGCAGACTCAGATCATCTCACCTGCACCAGGATTCGGGGACGCTGAGCCGACGGGAACGGGACGTTGTGCATGAAGCTCGAAATATGCCTAGAGACACACAGATCAGAACAACATGGTCACAAAAAGGTGAAGGAATCCCAAATTAACATGCATAACATGAACAGCACGATACAACTAGAGCATAGCCTTTCAAATATTGCAATAAAATAAGTGCAGTCGGGATGTGAAACGATTAATTGCATCCAAAATAAAAGTTTGTGTTTACATAACGTGTGTGTACTGTATAATTATTTTGCATATATAAATACACACACATGCATGTATATATTTAAGACAAATTTGTTATTTATATGTAAAATATTTATATAGATTATATATGGAAATATTTCTTAAAAATATACATGAGAATGTATTTATGATACAACTGTCAAACATAAATTTCCACTCCTAAACCACATTAACACGGACTCACTTCTCCAGCGGCAGCACGTGCGGCCCAGAGATGGAGTATCTGTAAATGAAGGTGAGGAACTTCTGGAAGACGCTGAAGAAGGGCCAGTGTGAGAGAACACAGATGCTCTTCTTGACCTGAACGCTGCGGTTAGTGACGGGCCGGCGGTCCACGACACTCAGCAGACCCAGACACACACACTGCCTCTCCGACAGGGACTCGCGCGGGAACGTCTCGTAGAACTGGATTGCTGCACCGTAAACCTGATGCACAACACACAGCACATCAGCACACACACACACACACACTCACTCTCACTCACTCAAACAGACACACACACTCACAATCACTCTCACTCACTCACACACACACACACACACACACCAACACATACTCTCACACACACACACACTCACTCACTCACACACACACACACACACACACACACAATCACACTCACATATACTCACATATACTCACACACTCTCTCTCACTCACAATTACACCAACACATTCTCTCTCTCACACACACACACACACACACACACTCACTCACAATCACACCAACACACACATACAATCACACCTACATATACTCACACACTCTCACTCACAATCGCTCTCACCAACACATACTCTCACACACACACACAATCACACCTACACACCTACACATTCCTACACACTCTCTCTCACTCACAATCACACCAACATATACTCTCTCTCTCTCTCACACACACACACACACACACACACACACACACACACACACACACACACTCTCTCACTCACAATCACTCTCACTCTCACTCTCACTCACAATCACACCTACATATACTCACACGCTCTCTCTCACCCACAATCACACCAACACATACTCTCTCTCTCTCTCTCACACACACACACACACACACACACAATCACTCTCACACCAACACACACACACAATCACACCTACATATACTCACACACTCTCTCTCACCCACAATCACACCAACACATAGTCACACACACACACTCACAATCACTCTCACCAACATATACTCTCTCTCTCACACACACACACACACACACACACACTCACACACACACACACACACACAATCACACCTACACATACTCACACACTCTCTCTCTCACACACACACACACACACACACACACACACACCTTGTCTCCGGAGGCGCTGGTGAGGACGAAGGTGGAGAAGACGGGAAGCTGGTATTTGGTGTTGAGTGGCCAGCTCTCCACCGACACTCCCATCGGGAGGCAGAACACCGGCACTGAATCCGGCAGAGGAAACGACTCCAGATCCTCCTCAGGATACCGGCTGATCAGACCTGCAGAACACACACACACACACACACACACACACATACACACACACACAGTTACAGACTGCAGATGCATACGCAGTATATAGTGTATGTAGTGTGTGTTTGTGAGTGTGTGTGAGAGAGAGAGTATGTGTTTGAGTGTGTGTGTGTGAGAGAGTGTGTGTGTGTGTGTGTGTGTGTGTGTGTGTGTGTGTGTGTGTGTGTGTGTGTGTGTGTGTGTGTGTGTGTGTGTGAGAGATAGAGAGACACTCACCTGCTTCGTACACCAGAGCGTTTGCTTTAGACACTGAGCGCTTGTAGCAAAGATACAGCGCGGGACCCCACTACGCACACACACACACACACACACACACATACACACACACAAACAAACGATCAAAACCCACAGAGGAGAAACCGAGAGTAAGAGAAAGACAAATAAAGCAGAAGTGGAACTGATGGTGAACTGAAGTGTTTCGAGCGGAAGGAGCAGCAGATGTTTGAACAATTACAAACTCAGCGCTCGTTTAACACACTCGTTTAACACACTCGTTTAACACACTCGTTTAAATCCACAGATTATTAACATACACTAGCATTTATTAGATCGGGTTGGTTGGACTTTTAAATGTTTATGTTTAGAGTCACTTATGTATGGAAGCTTGTTTAAATTTTTTTTTTTCACAATTCTGCATTTTTTTACCTCACAATTACAAGTTTAGAAATACAGTCAAACAAAACTGTATGGCTCCAAATGTGTATAAATGCTACAGGTAGTCACTGTATGAAGAATATTTGGGTATAATATGTCACAGTTTACTTTATTTTGCTCTCCTCACTTACAGAAATGAACTATAGTGTCCTGCACACACTAGTGAAAAAAAAATATTACAAATTATATCTGGTGTCTGAATAATTTTAGGTTAGACTAATTCCTTGTTTAATAAAAGTATTAATTTATTCCTAAAAAATTACTGACCACAAACTTTTGAATGGTAGTGTATATGGTTTGATATATAGGCAATATGCTTAATAAATAAACAAAGTTGAGAGTAATGAGTCAAAGATTTGAGTGAATCACTGAATCAGTGAATCATTGAATCAGGGAACAAGTGAATCAATGAATCCTCAATTCAGTGAATCAGTGAATCAATGAATCCTCAAATTGTTGAATCATCAGCACCATGCCCGTGTTGAGGTTCTTGTCCACTCGGCAGTAAGTGTGCGGTGCCGTCTCGCCCTTGCTGGGCATCAGCAGTGAGATCTCGGTCACGCCGAGTGTGTTCAGCGCCTGAGAGTCCGGGGCCCGGCGGAACATCAGGAAGGTTCTGTGTGTCCCGGGGCCGCTGGAGCTCAGGCTGGCCGATCGGCTGTACGGGGTCGTCTCGATCAGATGCCACCCCGAGCGCACCGGATCCTTGCCCTCGTACAGAACACTGCACACACACACAACACACACCATCACTCATGCGTTTAGCAGATTTATCCAGAGAGGAACAAACCAATGCATCGGGGAGCCAATCATATTCGTCAGGTTTATTTGACAGCTAGATTAGGAAGAGAACTAGAAGAGGAGAAATGCATTGATTTAAGGATATTTGTTTCTATATTGTACACTAATACATTAAATTATTTTGCTTGCAAATGTCCTTTAATAAAGTCCCCCTGTGGTGAAAATCCAGCGTTTAATGTTGTTTATATGTCTGTGGTGTTTTTAATATGCTTTAAGACAAACCATGTGTAAATTCATAAGTCGAAAGCATTGCTGAGGTTTTCTTTCTCCTTAAAAAGGTACAATATGTAAGATTTTGGTAATAAAATATTCAAAAACCACTTTCACAGTGTGATATATTTCATAGATGCCTCATTAGAGGCGTTTCAATGGGCTGCGATACGCAAGCCACTAATGAGATCTAGGTGTATTCATCTATGATACAGTATCTCGCATGTGTCGCTCAGTCATCATGGTTCACGATTATTGATTGGCGAGTTCAGATAATCCAAAGAACGTAGATCACCTGAGGCGCGCAGGCTTTAGGACAAACGGAGAACTAAAACGAGGATCAATATCGGCGTGGGGTTTCGATATGGAGAGACACAGACTGCTCTCGCGAGTGGTTTAATAGACCGGCAAGCAAATATATATTATTTATTGTACACATACTGTTATATTGCACTTTGTTTGTACTTCAGTAACATGTAGTCTGGAGACCAAGTCTATGGCAAGTCTAATACAGTTTCTGTTGCACAAAAATATTTAGCCATTACATTACTTTTAGTCCGATTGATTTAAACGAGTAAAACTGCGCAGAATTAACCCACCAAAACATGTCAGTAAAAGGCTAATAGCTTTGCATTTCACGTTCCTTGCTGCTAATTCATTACAATGACATATAATTTAAGCTGATATGTAATTTATATGATTCGTGAACTCCACACATCTCTGGATGGTGAAAACGAGTTCCACTCTCCGTCATCAAGCTTCATCTTTGTTATTGTTTTGAAAATGCGAGCTCTGGCGGCGAAAACTTACATATTGTACCTTTAAAACTGCAGTGAACCAAAGACAGTCTCAAAAACACGCTTTGAAATCGCTGGTGTTTCTGACGTCACAAACGACCTTGTAACCAATCAGATCAACGTGTGCTCGTCCACCAGTGCATCTCTGAGTGAGTGAGTGAGTGGAGGCGGGGCTCATTTGCATATTAATAGAACCCCAAATACTAAATGAGGCAAGGGTGTCGAGTTACATTCAAGATATTTGAAGCCGTTAAGAATCAAGGAAAAAAATGTAAAATGTAATTTTGGTGAGTTTTACGGGATGAAACGAATGTGCAGTGTCTCACCCGAGCTCTACGATCGGAGGCTTGTCGTGTCCTCTCCTGTAGCACAGGAACATGTGTGTGTTGTTCATCAGTCCTGCGCTCAGCTCGGCCGGATGGCCCGCTTGTGTTTTCTCGATGCAGGTGAAGCCCTCGGGGACGTCCTCTCCGAGCCCTCGGGCGATCACCGCGAGATCTGTGACGGGCTGCAGAGCGCGAACGCCCCTCTGATGAGCCTCCTCGACCCGCGGGGAGGAGTCGCTGGCCAGGCCCGCCACCACGAAATAATCCACCAGCTGCGGACATCGCTCCTCCGTCATCACGCCGGTCTAAACGCCACTGCAGACACACACACACACACACACACTCCGTTACAACGCACGGCTAATCAATGGAGATCATTCAACTTTCAGCATTTAAGAATACACTGCAAAAAATGCTTTTCTTACTTAGAATTTTTGTCTGATTTCCAGTCCAAATATTTAAATATTCTTAAATCAAGATGCATTTACTAGATGCCATCACACACACACACACACACACACACAGGTTTGTTTTGCTATACTTGTGAGGACATGGGGTAATGGTTTTTATACTGTACAAACTGTATTTTCTACCCCCCTACACTAACCCTACTCATCTCAAGCCCCTTTCACACAGCGCGATGATCCCGGCAAATTGCCGTCAAATTGCCAGAATGCCTTCTGTGTGAACGCAAACACGACCTGGGATTGATACCGGCATCGATGCCGGGTTGAGGACCTAGTAAGATTGCCGGAATCAGTGGCGAACGCGCCCTGTGTGAACAAAAGCCAGGACCAGTGCCGTAAGGGGTGTGTAGTGATGCAGCACGTGCCGTCGCGCGACTCTGTTGCTCTTAGAAGAAAGTTTGTGGTCGTCATCAACAAAGAAAGAAAATGTCTGCAAACTGGAACGAAGCAGAGCCCAGGAGCTCCTCACTATCCGCGCTGGAGCTGAGAGCGTTCGCCAGCTTCGTGGAACGGTGCGCACGTGTACATGTTTTCGACGCGTACGTTACACGTCTCATCCTGACGTCATGTGTCTTTACGGGATGTGTGTGAACGCACTCACAGATCCGGGAAAATCACTGGCAGTGTGAATAGACCAAAATCAAACAATGCTGGGACAAATCCTGGGTCACATTATCCGTGTATTTTTCCGGAATCTCTGTGTGAAAGGGGCTTCACACACACACACACACACACACACACACACACTCTATAAACTAACTAACCCGACCCCTAAACCTACCCACCACACATACACACTAACACTACCCCTACCCACCACACACACACACACACACACACACACACACACACTATAAACTAACTAACCCGACCCCTAAACCTACCCACCACACATACACACTAACACTACCCTTACACACCACACACACACACACTATAAACTAACTAACCCGACCCCTAAACCTACCCACCACACATACACACTAACACTACCCTTACACACCACACACACACACACTATAAACTAACTAACCCGACCCCTAAACCTACCCACCACACATACACACACACACACACACACACTAACCGATTTAAAATATGAGGACTTAGGAAATGTTCTCATAAATGAAGTTCATGTTGTAATACCAGTGTAGTAATACCCATGTCATTATACAAATTTCTGTCCTCAAAAATCACAAAAACAAACACACACTCTCTCACTCACTCTCTCTCTCTCTCACACACACACACACACACACACACACACACACACACACACACACACACACACACACACACACACACACACACACACACACACACACACACACACACACACACACACACACACACACTCTCTCACTCACTCTCTCTCTCTCTCTCTCTCTCTCACACACACACACACACACACACTCTCTCACTCACTCTCTCTCTCTCTCTCTCTCACACACACACACACACACACACACACACACACTCTCTCACTCACTCTCTCACACACATCTGTCTGATCTGCACCACACAGGTCACAGGTCACCGCGCAGGACAGCTGATGACAGCCTGAACTGCCTCCGTCACACGCAGGGATTCACATCCACAAAACACACGCAGGTCGTCACGGCAACAGCTCAGAACCGGACATCCCATCGTGGGAAGAAACCAGGAGAACTGAGGATTTCATCGAACATCCCATCAAACCTCCGCTCACCTGGACAGATGTTGACGATCCGAGGTCATGTGACGTATGATATCATCAACCCGAATCACAGTCAGCGAGAGGAGCGAGGCGAGCTGGATCTGAGGAAGTGAAGAAGCGAGCCGCTGCAACGCTCACCATCTCTCATCGTTCCCGCGCCAAACCCACGAACACGCCGGCGAGAACACGTGCAGCAC
>CM060631.1:685000-692500 GCA_030578275.1 Meda fulgida | reverse complement strand
TTAGAAAAGATAAGTGTCTGTGACCCATTCAAATACCTCAAAAATGTAGATTTACATGTGCAAATAGCAGCATAAACAACAGAACATGAGGATTCACACACACCGTCACATCGAGCACCCGCAGTGCTTCTGTGAACACAGTAAACCAGAATAAAAGTGTATATATAACTGTATATATATATATATATATATATATATATATTAGTGCTTTCAGTTTAACGCGTTATTAACGGCGTTACCGCAAACACATTTTAACGGCGTCAATTTTTTTAGCGCGAGATTAACACTCTTTTTGGCCTAGCAAACATTGTAGTTTTTTCACATGCTGTTGCAACAACTGGTAACGTTAGAAAAACTACAACATCACACCGGATAGCTAGACCGGAAACAAAACAAAACGCGGGACTAGATTTGATGGCCGAGTGCGAGCGCGGGCGGTAATGCACTCACTCTGTGTGTGCGGGTACGGGAGAATAAAACGATTCGGGACTCCCACAAACTAGAAAAATCTATGAATAAAACATAAAAACTAATACATTTTTATTCTTATGTTGCAGAAAAGCAACAAGAACAACTAAAACAAAATAGAAACGATTTACAGGCCAGAGTTACTTTTTATAACATGTTTGCAGCGTTGAGCGATGTAGCCAATCACAGACATGTGTTGATTTCTTAAACGCAATGGCCAATCAGATGCATTTAAAATAGACTCCCCTCACTGCTCAAAACTGACTTTTTGTTCAGTGCTGAATTCTGGATATTGGCAAATCCTCTAATTAAAACAAACAAAGTGTATATATTATGAAAGATTGATTGTGCAGTCAGCTTCATTGATAATAACAGAGATGTGTGAGATTGCGATGAACTGATGTCAGCTTTTTAGGAATTTTTAAAGGATTGCACTTTGTGCGCATTCAGTCATCCCAAACCATGCACTCAGTAGCCTGCTTGCTTTTATATTATAACAGTGGTTTGTGTGTTAATGCTTTAATAACAAATAATTGATCAGGAGCATTGATGCTGATGTGTATGGTGGCGACACGTAGGCGAAGTAGCCTACAAATAAAGTCTATTTGCGGGCGGGAGCGGGACAGAAATGTTGCGGGCGGGAGAAAGTAACATAGAAAGTAGTTGAGAACGTCAGTTATAACGACCCACGTATTAAAAAGAAATGGACGGTTTTAAATCGGGCTCGGGACGGGCTCATAATTACAGTAAATGTGTCGGGCCGGGCTCGGACACAATGCGCACGGGCTCGGGTCGGCTTGATTTTTTGGGCCCGATCTAAGCTCTACAATGGATGACTTCAGACAGAAGCACATGGATACCACAGCTAAGAACAAACTTAGTGCTGATCCACTTTTCCTTGTTCATAAGAGCATTCAAATTAGAAAAAATGATGGGACAAATAGAAATCAAGGGACATTTAGAATAGATAAAAATGTGCGATTAATCGCGAGTTAACTATGGCATTAATGCGATTAAATATTTGAATCGTTTGACAGCACTAATATATATATATATATACATATATATATATATATATATATATATATATATATATATATATATATTTACACAACATTATTTTCAACTGAAAATTGTAAGCTTTTCATGTGTTTTGGCCGCTCATTTACACGAAAATGCCATTTTGGAGGCCTGACAATGCAAACTTTCCAACCCGGTCACACTAAATGCGTCTCTGCTTAGAAATCTTGGCTTGCTCAAAACTTTTTGTCTTTAAATGAAGTCAAAACTGAGGTGATAGTTTTCGGCCCCACTGATAATTTTAATACCACCAGCATCGTTTTGAGGAGCTTCTCTGCATTCAGATCTACGCATGACAAACAAATATCTTCGGTACACTTAATTGGATCTAGTTTCTGTCAACTCCATCTTTTGTATCAAATTAAACACTTCCTATCTGACAAAACTCTAGAGATGTCTGTTCATGCTTTTATTACTTCTCGTTTAGATACTGCAACTCATTGTATTGCGGTATTTCCAAGTCACAAATCGCTCGCCTTCAACTGGTCCAAAATGCTGCAGCAAGATTTATTCGCAAAAGTCCTAAATATGATCACATGATGATAATGATACATTTTATTTATATTGCGCTTTTCTCCAACCCAAAACGATACAAAAACAATACACAGTACCAATATATATATATATATATATATATATATATATATATATATATATATATATATATAATATAAAGAGATTAAAAATTGTAACATTACAAAATTTAATGACAGTACATTTCAAATACCTAAAAATGGTACATTAAGTGGTTTTGTTCAAGTCAAAATATTACTTAACATTAATGAACCAACCTACATACAATAAAACTACATTTTCGGGTGGTTAAATCAAGCAGAAATATCACTTCAATGTAACAATTGCAGGTCACTACACAAGTTAAACTGTACATGATCTAGACTCTAGATAAATGAAATGCAATCGCAGCAGTAAGTCAGGGGAATGCTTATATTTATTTCTTTGGTTTCAATTTTGAACATGTTGCAGTTCTTTTTAAAAAGGTATACATTTTGACATAATTATAAAATGATATAACATGATTTGATCCTGTATATTAGCAGAAATTACACATTTTTCACTTCAGCAACAAAGTGGAGACCCTCTTTTCTGTAATGAAAGACCAATCTTATGGGTTGTGGTCTCTCAGACATTGGCCAATATCAGTAAAAAAAAAAAAAACATTGTTTCCCCTAGGGCTTAAATGAACCAGATTTTTTTTTTACATCCTTACACTTTTAGACAGGTGATGCTTGCAACCCGACCATAATCCATTAGCCGACAAGATTAGAATGTTATATTCTAATTAAATTAGAATGTATGTATTTCTCAATACTTATCACTGTTTTAAAAGCTCTTCACTCCGGTGTCTTAACCAACTTTCAGCTTCACTGCAGTAAATTTCACATTCAAAACGCATTAAAACTACCAAAACACATCATTCATGTCTCAAAATAAGTCATTCTTTCAGAACACTAGTAAAGGTTTCACCCAACAAACAAAATTAAAAATACAAATCAAAAAACACAAACAACAGGCAGTAATATGCACTATTTTCTGCTGTTCAGAATTCAAGGCAGTTTATTTTACATGGTTCATGTTTACATTAATGTACACAATTATTTCCTTTTGTATAGATGGCGATGAAAATGAAAGACTAAGACTAGTGTAGGTGTTTAGTTACATCTTAATTGTTCTGATAGGTTTTTTTTAGATTCAGAATATATTTCAATGTGGTATACGGTATAAAAATATTGCAAATTTCAGTCTTATTCATTTTTGTTTGAGTTGAAATGTTTTTAACTTAAATATAACAGTCTTGGAAATAATATGTAAGCATGTGCAAATTGGCCTGTACAGTAAATCAAGTTCTGCTGGTCTTTGTGTTTAAGTGAGAAATGAATTCATGTAAATTGAAAGATCTCAGTTTAGCCGGAGACTGATCTTGTGATCAATGTGTGAAGAGTTTCTATGAATGGTATTAATTAATCTTGAGAAGGTATTAATCTTTCAGTTTAAACACAAATGTGTACTGTAATGTAAACATTGACCATGTAACATAAAATGCTGTGAATTCGGAACAACAGAAAACAGCAGAAATATTTTATAATGCTCCAGTTATTTGTGTTTTTTGTATTTTATGAGTGAAAGTGTGTTTGTTGGGTGAGCTTTACTAGTGTTCTGGAAGAACTGTATTAGCAGCTGTAAATGGATATTCTGACATAGGTAGTTTCATGTGTATGTAGACTCTTGTGTGTGGATTGAGTCGCTGCACATCCCCCCACACGCAATTTACATCTCAATACTTGAAGGTGTGTGTGTGTGTGTGTCATGGAGAAACCGGCCTAAAGATCTCACAACTCTAACAATACAGTTACCAATGTCCAAGAATCTGTGGAACTTCTCAAATAAACTACAATAAACTAGAGAAAACGCTGGGATTTACTCTGACAAATTAAATTACAGGTTTTTACAGTCGCTAGGACACATTTCTCAATATTTAGGTACACTTTCAAAACTCTTCACTCAGTTCTTCATTTCACATTCAAAATGCACTGACACTTCCTTCATGTCTCAAATCCCAACTCAATCTTCCAGAACACTAGTAAAGGTTTCACCCAACAAACACACTTTGTCACTCATAAAACAGAAAAAACACAAACAACAGGAGCATTACACAATATTTTCTTTTGCAAATTGCTTTTACAAAACAAGAATGCCACTACTCTACTGTTTTTAATTCACTGCAGTTTAATATTAGATTTTAGAATCAGAATATTTATTTCAATATGATATTACTGTGGAAATGTTGCAAATCTCGGTCTTATCATTTTTTGTTGTTAGGTTTTGAAAATAAGTTTAACAGTTTTAAAAAGAGTATGTAAACGTGCAAATTATCCTGTATAGAACATAAAATTCTCTTTTTTTGTAAACTCTCTTCACACAGTGATCACACCATCCGTCTATATGAGCTAAACTGTGGATCAGTGCTTTGAACAATGTCATCGGATGGATTTTGTTCCATTTACTTGAATTATTTTCTCTCTTAAACACAAACACTTACAGAATTTTATGTGCTATACAGGATAATTTGCACGTTTACATACTCTTTTTAAAACTGTTAAACTTATTTTCAAAACCTAACAACAAAAAATGAAATGAATATTAAACTGCAGTGAATTAAAAACAGTAGAGTAGTGCCATTCTTGTTTTGTAAAAGCAATTTGCAAAAGAAAATATTGTGTAATGCTCCTGTTGTTTGTGTTTTTTCTGTTTTATGAGTGACAAAGTGTGTTTGTTGGGTGAAACCTTTACTAGTGTTCTGGAAGATTGAGTTGGGATTTGAGACATGAAGGAAGTGTCAGTGCATTTTGAATGTGAAATGAAGAACTGAGTGAAGAGTTTTGAAAGTGTACCTAAATATTGAGAAATGTGTCCTAGCGACTGTAAAAACCTGTAATTTAATTTGTCAGAGTAAATCCCAGTGTTTTCTGTAGTTTATTGTAGTTTATTTGAGAAGTTCCACAGATTCTTGGACATTGGTAACTGTATTGTTAGAGTTGTGAGATCTTTAGGCCGGTTTCTCCATGACACACACACACACACACACACCTTCAAGTATTGAGATGTAAATTGCGTGTGGGGGGATGTGCAGCAACTCAATCCACACACAAGAGTCTACATACACATGAAACTACCTATGTCAGAATATCCATTTACAGCTGCTAATACAGTTCTTCCAGAACACTAGTAAAGCTCACCCAACAAACACACTTTGTCACTCATAAAATACAAAAAACACAAATAACTGGAGCATTATAAAATATTTCTGCTGTTTTCTGTTGTTCCGAATTCACAGCATTTTATGTTACATGGTCAATGTTTACATTACAGTACACATTTGTGTTTAAACTGAAAGATTAATACCTTCTCAAGATTAATTAATACCATTCATAGAAACTCTTCACACAGTGATCACAAGATCAGTCTCCGGCTAAACTGAGATCTTTCAATTTACATGAATTTATTTCTCACTTAAACACAAAGACCAGCAGAACTTGATTTACTGTACAGGCCAATTTGCACATGCTTACATATTATTTCCAAGACTGTTATATTTAAGTTAAAAACATTTCAACTCAAACAAAAATGAATAAGACTGAAATTTGCAATATTTTTATACCGTATACCACATTGAAATATATTCTGAATCTAAAAAAAACCTATCAGAACAATTAAGATGTAACTAAACACCTACACTAGTCTTAGTCTTTCATTTTCATCGCCATCTATACAAAAGGAAATAATTGTGTACATTAATGTAAACATGAACCATGTAAAATAAACTGCCTTGAATTCTGAACAGCAGAAAATAGTGCATATTACTGCCTGTTGTTTGTGTTTTTTGATTTGTATTTTTAATTTTGTTTGTTGGGTGAAACCTTTACTAGTGTTCTGAAAGAATGACTTATTTTGAGACATGAATGATGTGTTTTGGTAGTTTTAATGCGTTTTGAATGTGAAATTTACTGCAGTGAAGCTGAAAGTTGGTTAAGACACCGGAGTGAAGAGCTTTTAAAACAGTGATAAGTATTGAGAAATACATACATTCTAATTTAATTAGAATATAACATTCTAATCTTGTCGGCTAATGGATTATGGTCGGGTTGCAAGCATCACCTGTCTAAAAGTGTAAGGATGTAAAAAAAAAATCTGGTTCATTTAAGCCCTAAGGGAAACAATGTTTTTTTTTTTTTACTGATATTGGCCAATGTCTGAGAGACCACAACCCATAAGATTGGTCTTTCATTACAGAAAAGAGGGTCTCCACTTTGTTGCTGAAGTGAAAAATGTGTAATTTCTGCTAATATACAGGATCAAATCATGTTATATCATTTTATAATTATGTCAAAATGTATACCTTTTTAAAAAGAACTGCAACATGTTCAAAATTGAAACCAAAGAAATAAATATAAGCATTCCCCTGACTTACTGCTGCGATTGCATTTCATTTATCTAGAGTCTAGATCATGTACAGTTTAACTTGTGTAGTGACCTGCAATTGTTACATTGAAGTGATATTTCTGCTTGATTTAACCACCCGAAAATGTAGTTTTATTGTATGTAGGTTGGTTCATTAATGTTAAGTAATATTTTGACTTGAACAAAACCACTTAATGTACCATTTTTAGGTATTTGAAATGTACTGTCATTAAATTTTGTAATGTTACAATTTTTAATCTCTTTATATTATATATATATATATATATATATATATATATATATATATATATATATATATATATATATATATATATATATATATTGGTACTGTGTATTGTTTTTGTATCGTTTTGGGTTGGAGAAAAGCGCAATATAAATAAAATGTATCATTATCATCATGTGATCATATTTAGGACTTTTGCGAATAAATCTTGCTGCAGCATTTTGGACCAGTTGAAGGCGAGCGATTTGTGACTTGGAAATACCGCAACACAATGAGTTGCAGTAGTCTAAACGAGAAGTAATAAAAGCATGAACAGACATCTCTAGAGTTTTGTCAGATAGGAAGTGTTTAATTTGATACAAAAGATGGAGTTGACAGAAACTAGATCCAATTAAGTGTACCGAAGATATTTGTTTGTCATGCGTAGATCTGAATGCAGAGAAGCTCCTCAAAACGATGCTGGTGGTATTAAAATTATCAGTGGGGCCGAAAACTATCACCTCAGTTTTGACTTCATTTAAAGACAAAAAGTTTTGAGCAAGCCAAGATTTCTAAGCAGAGACGCATTTAGTGTGACCGGGTTGGAAAGTTTGCATTGTCAGGCCTCCAAAATGGCATTTTCGTGTAAAGGAGCGGCCAAAACACATGAAAAGCTTACAATTTTCAGTTGAAAATAATGTTGTGTAAATATATATATATATATATATATATATATATATATATATATATGT
>CM060631.1:675000-680000 GCA_030578275.1 Meda fulgida | reverse complement strand
TCACACTCTCACACTCTCACACTCTCACACTCTCTCACACACTCACACACTCACACACTCACACACTCACACTCTCACACACACTCACACTCTCACACACACTCACACTCTCACACACTCACACTCACACACACACTCACACACACACTCACACACACACTCACACACACACTCACACACACACTCACACACACACTCACACACACACACTGACACACTCACACTCTCTCACACACACACACTGACACACTCTCACACTCTCACACACACACACACAAAGACACTGACACACTCTCACACTCACACACAAAGACACTGACACTCTCTCACACTCTCACAAACTCACACTGACACTCTCTCACACACTGACACTCTCACACTCTCACACACACTCTCACACTCTCACACTCTCACACTCTCACACTCTCACACTCTCACACTCTCACACTCTCACACTCACACACTCACACACTCACACACTCACACACACTCTCACACACACTCTCACACTCTCACACTCTCACACTCTCACACTCTCACACTCTCACACTGACACTCTCTCACTCTCACACTCTCACACTGACACTCTCTCACACACTGACACTCTCACACTCTCACACTCTCACACACTCACACTGACACACTCACACTCTCACACTCACACTCACACACTCACACACTCACACACTCACACACTCACACACTCACACACTCACACACTCACACACTCTCACACACACTCTCACACACACTCTCACACTCTCACACTCTCACACTCTCACACACACTCTCACACTCTCACACACACTCTCACACTCTCACACACACTCTCACACACACTCTCACACACACTCTCACACACACTCTCACACACACTCTCACACACACTCTCACACACACTCTCACACACACTCTCACACACACTCTCACACACACTCTCACACACTCACACTCTCACACTCTCACACTCTCACACTGACACTCTCTCACACACTGACACTCTCACACTCTCACACTCACACTCACACTCTCACACTCACACTCTCACACTCACACTCACACTCTCACACTCACACTCTCACACTCACACTCACACACTCACACTCTCACACTCTCACACTCTCACACTCTCACACTCTCACACACTCACACACTCACACACTCACACTGACACACTCACACACTCACACACTCACACACTCACACACTCTCACACTCTCACACTCTCACACACTCACACACTCACACTGACACACTGACACACTGACACACTGACACTCTCTCACACTCTCACACTCTCACACACTTGTGTTGTTAATACAGAGTTTGCTTCTATGGACACCTTCAGATCACGGCTAAACATCATCACAATCACAGTCACTCACTGACACTGGAAACATCCTCTATTTATTGAACTTTAACAACAAAAAAAACTTCCAGTGGATTTTCTTGAACTCAATGTTACGGAAGTAAATTAGTGATAAATGTCTTTGAAACACAAAAGTATGTGAAACTGCACTAAACGAAAAGAATGCATTGCATTTTAATGCGTTATATTTTCAGTGTTTTCTGGGGCTGAAATTCAACATTTTTAAGCTGTGAATATTTTAAATGGAAACATTTTACTCTGAAAATGTATATAGTCCAAAAAAAAAAGACCTGGATTTATCACATGAGACGAGAGCAACACTGAATGACTGCGATTATGATTCTCTTGTTTGTCATAATCATCGGAAGCCAAAAATCACACACATCTGTGTTATTAATACAGTCACTTGCATTTACACACACACACTGGAAACTTTCAGTGGATTTTCTTAAACGCTAAATATAATTTAAACGTTATGGAAGTAAATTAGTGCTAAATGTCTTGTGAAACTGCAATAAATGACAACGCCTTATATTTTCAGCGCTTGCATTTTCTGGAGTGAATATTTTAACTGGAAACATTTCCCACACAACGCGGACGAGGGATCCGAGACACGGCTTAGAACCGAGAGTCGGAGACATTTAGGAGAAGAACACAGATGACAGAGATATATAACACTGTGCAAGCGGTTTTGGGATATTTTGATACAAAATGTTGCACCTTTAAACTGTGAATAGTTAAAACAGCAACATTTCACACTGAAAATTCACTCATTTATATAGTCGAATTAAAAAAATATGTAAAAAATGTATAAGACTAGACAAGAGCATCACCGAGATTATGATCTATGACCAGCTCTAGTGCGTTATGGATTATTATTGCTGTTTAATTCCTCTGCTCAGAGATCAGGGGTCAGAGGTCAGGGGTCAGAGGAATTCAGAACAGAACTCATGTTTTGGTCTCAAGAACCAGAAAACACCGCGGTAATACATGGTTCTGTGTCCACATTGATTGACATGAGCTTGTAACAGAAACCGAGCAGAACAGAGAAGCGATCACCACTAATGAAGAGATCCGACATATATTTTATAGATTCACACAAAATTGACTAAATGTTTCATGACAGTTCTACAAAAATATGAATACACACACACACTCACACTCTCACACACACACTCTCTCGGATCTCGTGAGGAATCCTCATCTATACATCAGGCGCATCATTATTGTGTTGTTGTTGTTATTAATATCCGCGATACAGTGATCTGCGCTGCTGTCACACACGCGCGTCAGGTAGGGTTCGACACACACACACACACACACACAGACACACACACACACACACACACACACACACACACACACACACACACACACACACACACACACACACACACACACACACACACACACACACACACACACACACACACACACACACACACACACACACACACACACACACACACACCTCAGCGACAGCAGTGCGGATCTCATCTCATCCTGAAGCTTCGGCTCACAGCGACTCAGTCTCTCAGCTGTCCCTCGGCGGGTCGGTACCGGTGTTCGGGTTCGAGTGTCACTGTGTGGATCGACCGTCCCCGCGCTCCGCCATCACGCACAGAAACACACACACCGAGCAGCTGCAGACGCGACGCGTGCACTGACGCCTAGCGGCGCGGAGACGCATCACAGCAACTCAATAACGACAGGGAAAGCTTCTGATTGGTCTAAAATACTAACATTATATTTGAACTATCGCTGTTTATTCACTGCGCGTGAAGCAGAGGTGGTATCACGTGATCCCTGTTGCTGTTCTCAGCGCTGCTCGAAACGCTACAATCATAGTCGTTTATGATTTCTTGACAGATTAATTTTATAAGCATCATATTCGTATGTCAGCTACAGATTTTTAAAAGTTCTAATAGACTTAAATCATTCAAATTTGAAATGCCCGAGCTTGATACTACTATCATTTGAACAGCGCTGTTAAAATATTCTGATTGTTGGAACAAATTTCATATCCATAAATCCTGAGTGACAGCTAAATAAAATTTTTGCTCATTTTGTTCTGTGATTAAAAAAAGAGGCTGATTCTTTACTTAAATAACAGAGAATAAACTTATTTTTTTAAACATAATTCAACTGTTATGGAAGTAAATTTCATGTTAATTTACATTAGTTGAACAAAACTGCATTGTATTTTCAGTACTTTTGGGGGCTGAAATTAAACATTTAGTTGTATATTTAAGATGTCAATTATGGAAGCCTTTTCCGCCACAGAATGAAAAATAAAAAAGGTAATTGACTATCTCACAATTCTGACTTTTTCCCTCAGAACTGCATGTTTATATCTCGCAATTCTGACTTTATAACACACAATTGGGAGATAAAAGATAAAAAAGAAATATAAACATGTAAATCTCATTTATGCGCGTTCACAGACCCAATGGCCACCAACGCACACACACTCACACACACACTCACACACACACACTCACACACACACACACAGACATGTGAACATAATCTGTGGCGGAAACCACTCTCCACAGTAATACTACAATAAAAAAAAATGTCATACGATTCGTTACATTAATCGTGTGTGTGTGTGTGTGGCACTGGTGTCAATAAGTGTGTGTGTGTGTGTGTGCGTGACACTGGTGTCAGTAAGTGTGTGTGTGTGTGCACGTGTGTGGCACTGGTGTCAGTAAGTGTGTGTGTGTGTGTGTGTGGCACTGGTGTCTGTGAGTGTGTGTGAGTGTGTGTGTGACACTGGTGTCAGTAAGTGTGTGTGTGTGCGTGTGTGGCACTGGTGTCGGTGTGTGTGTGTGTGTGTGTGTGGCACTGGTGTCGGTAAGTGTGTGTGTGTGTGTGTGCGTGACACTGGTGTCAGTAAGTGTGTGTGTGTGGCACTGGTGTCTGTGAGTGTGTGTGTGTGTGTGTGTGTCCATGACACTGGTGTCAGTAAGTGTGTGTGCGTGTGTGGCACTGGTGTCGGTGAGTGTGTGTGTGTGTGTGTGTGGCACTGGTGTCGGTAAGTGTGTGTGTGTGTGTGTGTGTGTGTGTGTGTGTGTGTGTGTGTGCGTGACACTGGTGTCAGTAAGTGTGTGTGTGTGGCACTGGTGTCGGTGAGTGTATGTGTGTGTGTGTGTGGCACTGGTGTCGGTAAGTGTGTGTGTGTGTGTGTGGCACTGGTGTCGGTGAGTGTGTGTGTGTGTGTGTGGCACTGGTGTCGGTAAGTGTGTGTGTGTGTGTGTGTCGTCCCTCATCATGCTGATATTATGGTGAAAGAAAATACATATTTCCCCAAGGAAGAAATGATGTCACAGAGTCAGACACACATATTCATTTAAATTCTTTATTTTTCTGTGAAATATGATGAGGATACAGTCTTAAAAATGTTCCGTTCAAAGCACTTACGCTTAAATGACATCATTTACAACATACAGTTTCCCTGGTTATTAAAATAACAAAAAGAAATTAAGAGCAACACTTGCAAAAAAAAGTACATCTTAAAATAGAATGGGGGGGGGGGGGGGGGGGCTGTTCTTACCAGACAAACGCTTGGGATCGGTACGATTTTTATTATAATGTAAATCAGCTGTGTTCTGTGTGAATATCTAGTAAA
>CM060631.1:647500-670000 GCA_030578275.1 Meda fulgida | reverse complement strand
AGTGCTATACTACAGCGATCACGCGTCTGATCAAGCGTCTGATACAGTGCTATACTACAGCGATCACGCGTCTGATCAAGCGTCTGATACAGTGCTATACTACAGCGATCACGCATCTGATACAGTGCTATACTACAGCGATCACGCGTCTGATTAAGCGTCTGATACAGTGCTATACTACAGCGATCACGCGTCTGATACAGTGCTATACTACAGCGATCACGCGTCTGATACAGTGCTATACTACAGCGATCACGCGTCTGATACAGTGCTATACTACAGCGATCACGCGTCTGATCAAGCGTCTGATACAGTGCTATACTACAGCGATCACGCGTCTGATCAAGCGTCTGATACAGTGCTATACTACAGCGATCACGCATCTGATACAGTGCTATACTACAGCGATCACGCGTCTGATTAAGCGTCTGATACAGTGCTATACTACAGCGATCACGCGTCTGATCACGCGTCTTATACAGTGCTATACTACAGCGATCACGCGTCTGATACAGTGCTATACTACAGCGATCACGCGTCTGATACAGTGCTATACTACAGCGATCACGCGTCTGATCAAGCGTCTGATACAGTGCTATACTACAGCGATCACGCATCTGATACAGTGCTATACTACAGCGATCACGCGTCTGATCACGCGTCTTATACAGTGCTATACTACAGCGATCACGCGTCTGATACAGTGCTATACTACAGCGATCACGCGTCTGATACAGTGCTATACTACAGCGATCACGCGTCTGATACAGTGCTATACTAGAGCGATCACGCGTCTGATACAGTGCTATACTACAGCGATCACGCGTCTGATACAGTGCTATACTACAGCGATCACGCGTCTGATCAAGCGTCTGATACAGTGCTATACTACAGCGATCACGCGTCTGATCACGCGTCTGATACAGTGCTATACTACAGCGATCACGCGTCTGATACAGTGCTATACTACAGCGATCACGCGTCTGATACAGTGCTATACTACAGCGATCACGCGTCTGATACAGTGCTATACTAGAGCGATCACGCGTCTGATACAGTGCTATACTACAGCGATCACGCGTCTGATCACGCGTCTGATACAGTGCTATACTACAGCGATCACGCGTCTGATACAGTGCTATACTACAGCGATCAAGCGTCTGATACAGTGCTATACTAGAGTGATCACGCGTCTGATCAAGCGTCTGATACAGCGCTATACTACAGCGATCACGCGTCTGATACAGTGCTATACTACAGCGATCACGCGTCTGATACAGTGCTATACTACAGCAATCACGCGTCTGATCACGCGTCTGATACAGTGCTATACTACAGCGATCACGCGTCTGATACAGTGCTATACTACAGCGATCACGCGTCTGATACAGTGCTATACTACAGCGATCACGCGTCTGATCAAGCGTCTGATACAGTGCTATACTACAGCGATCACGCGTCTGATCAAGCGTCTGATACAGTGCTATACTACAGCGATCACGCGTCTGATCAAGCGTCTGATACAGTGCTATACTACAGTGATCACGCGTCTGATCAAGCGTCTGATACAGTGCTATACTACAGCGATCACGCGTCTGATACAGTGCTATACTACAGCGATCACGCGTCTGATACAGTGCTATACTACAGCGATCACGCGTCTGATCAAGCGTCTGATACAGTGCTATACTACAGCGATCACGCGTCTGATCACGCGTCTGATACAGTGCTATACTACAGCGATCACGCGTCTGATACAGTGCTATACTACAGCGATCACGCATCTGATACAGTGCTATACTACAGCGATCACGCGTCTGATCACGCGTCTGATACAGTGCTATACTACAGTGATCACGCGTCTGATACAGTGCTATAATACAGCGATCACGCGTCTGATACAGTGCTATACTACAGCGATCACGCGTCTGATCAAGCGTCTGATACAGTGCTATACTACAGCGATCCCGCGTCTGATCACGCGTCTGATACAGTGCTATACTACAGCGATCACGCGTCTGATACAGTGCTATACTACAGCGATCACGCGTCTGATACAGTGCTATACTACAGCAATCAAGCGTCTGATACAGTGCTATACTACAGTGATCACGCGTCTGATCACGCGTCTGATACAGTGCTATACTACAGCGATCACGCGTCTGATACAGTGCTATACTACAGCGATCACGCGTCTGATACAGTGCTATACTACAGCGATCACGCGTCTGATACAGTGCTATACTACAGCGATCACGCGTCTGATACAGTGCTATAATACAGCGATCACGCGTCTGATACAGTGCTATACTACAGCGATCACGCGTCTGATACAGTGCTATACTACAGCGATCACGCGTCTGATACAGTGCTATACTACAGCGATCACGCGTCTGATCAAGCGTCTGATACAGTGCTATACTACAGCGATCACGCGTCTGATCAAGCGTCTGATACAGTGCTATACTACAGCGATCACGCGTCTGATACAGTGCTATACTACAGCGATCAAGCGTCTGATACAGTGCTATACTACAGCGATCACGCGTCTGATACAGTGCTATACTACAGTGATCACGCGTCTGATCACGCGTCTGATACAGTGCTATACTACAGCGATCACGCGTCTGATACAGTGCTATACTACAGCGATCACGCGTCTGATACAGTGCTATACTACAGCGATCACGCGTCTGATACAGTGCTATACTACAGCGATCACGCGTCTGATCACGCGTCTGATACAGTGCTATACTACAGCGATCACGCGTCTGATACAGTGCTATACTACAGCGATCACGCGTCTGATACAGTGCTATACTACAGTGATCACGCGTCTGATCACGCGTCTGATACAGTGCTATACTACAGCGATCACGCGTCTGATACAGTGCTATACTACAGCGATCACGCGTCTGATACAGTGCTATACTACAGCGATCACGCGTCTGATCAAGCGTCTGATACAGTGCTATACTACAGTGATCACGCGTCTGATCACGCGTCTGATACAGTGCTATACTACAGCGATCACGCGTCTGATACAGTGCTATACTACAGCGATCACGCGTCTGATACAGTGCTATACTACAGCGATCACGCGTCTGATCACGCGTCTGATACAGTGCTATACTACAGCGATCACGCGTCTGATACAGTGCTATACTACAGCGATCACGCGTCTGATACAGTGCTATACTACAGTGATCACGCGTCTGATCACGCGTCTGATACAGTGCTATACTACAGCGATCACGCGTCTGATACAGTGCTATACTACAGCGATCACGCGTCTGATACAGTGCTATAATACAGCGATCACGCGTCTGATACAGTGCTATACTACAGCGATCACGCGTCTGATACAGTGCTATACTACAGCGATCACGCGTCTGATACAGTGCTATACTACAGCGATCACGCGTCTGATACAGTGCTATACTACAGCGATCACGCGTCTGATCAAGCGTCTGATACAGTGCTATACTACAGCGATCACGCGTCTGATACAGTGCTATAATACAGCGATCACGCGTCTGATACAGTGCTATAATACAGCGATCACGCGTCTGATACAGTGCTATAATACAGCGATCACGCGTCTGATACAGTGCTATACTACAGCGATCACGCGTCTGATACAGTGCTATAATACAGCGATCACGCGTCTGATACAGTGCTATACTACAGCGATCACGCGTCTGATACAGTGCTATACTACAGCGATCACGCGTCTGATACAGTGCTATACTACAGCGATCACGCGTCTGATACAGTGCTATACTACAGCGATCACGCGTCTGATCAAGCGTCTGATACAGTGCTATACTACAGCGATCACGCGTCTGATCAAGCGTCTGATACAGTGCTATACTACAGCGATCACGCGTCTGATACAGTGCTATACTACAGCGATCACGCGTCTGATACAGTGCTATACTACAGCGATCACGCGTCTGATACAGTGCTATACTACAGCGATCAAGCGTCTGATACAGTGCTATACTACAGTGATCACGCGTCTGATCACGCGTCTGATACAGTGCTATACTACAGCGATCACGCGTCTGATACAGTGCTATACTACAGCGATCACGCGTCTGATACAGTGCTATACTACAGCGATCACGCGTCTGATCACGCGTCTGATACAGTGCTATACTACAGCGATCACGCGTCTGATACAGTGCTATACTACAGCGATCACGCGTCTGATACAGTGCTATACTACAGCGATCACGCGTCTGATACAGTGCTATACTACAGCGATCACGCGTCTGATCACGCGTCTGATACAGTGCTATACTACAGCGATCACGCGTCTGATACAGTGCTATACTACAGCGATCACGCGTCTGATACAGTGCTATACTACAGCGATCAAGCGTCTGATACAGTGCTATACTACAGTGATCACGCGTCTGATCACGCGTCTGATACAGTGCTATACTACAGCGATCACGCGTCTGATACAGTGCTATACTACAGCGATCACGCGTCTGATACAGTGCTATACTACAGCGATCACGCGTCTGATACAGTGCTATAATACAGCGATCACGCGTCTGATACAGTGCTATACTAGAGCGATCACGCGTCTGATACAGTGCTATAATACAGCGATCACGCGTCTGATACAGTGCTATACTACAGCGATCACGCGTCTGATCAAGCGTCTGATACAGTGCTATACTACAGCGATCACGCGTCTGATCAAGCGTCTGATACAGTGCTATACTACAGCGATCACGCGTCTGATACAGTGCTATACTACAGTGATCACGCGTCTGATCACGCGTCTGATACAGTGCTATACTACAGCGATCACGCGTCTGATACAGTGCTATACTACAGCGATCACGCGTCTGATACAGTGCTATACTACAGCGATCACGCGTCTGATACAGTGCTATACTACAGCGATCACGCGTCTGATACAGTGCTATAATACAGCGATCACGCGTCTGATACAGTGCTATACTACAGCGATCACGCGTCTGATACAGTGCTATACTACAGCGATCACGCGTCTGATACAGTGCTATACTACAGCGATCACGCGTCTGATCAAGCGTCTGATACAGTGCTATACTACAGCGATCACGCGTCTGATCAAGCGTCTGATACAGTGCTATACTACAGCGATCACGCGTCTGATACAGTGCTATACTACAGCGATCAAGCGTCTGATACAGTGCTATACTACAGCGATCACGCGTCTGATACAGTGCTATACTACAGTGATCACGCGTCTGATCACGCGTCTGATACAGTGCTATACTACAGCGATCACGCGTCTGATACAGTGCTATACTACAGCGATCACGCGTCTGATACAGTGCTATACTACAGCGATCACGCGTCTGATACAGTGCTATACTACAGCGATCACGCGTCTGATCACGCGTCTGATACAGTGCTATACTACAGCGATCACGCGTCTGATACAGTGCTATACTACAGCGATCACGCGTCTGATACAGTGCTATACTACAGTGATCACGCGTCTGATCACGCGTCTGATACAGTGCTATACTACAGCGATCACGCGTCTGATACAGTGCTATACTACAGCGATCACGCGTCTGATACAGTGCTATACTACAGCGATCACGCGTCTGATCAAGCGTCTGATACAGTGCTATACTACAGTGATCACGCGTCTGATCACGCGTCTGATACAGTGCTATACTACAGCGATCACGCGTCTGATACAGTGCTATACTACAGCGATCACGCGTCTGATACAGTGCTATACTACAGCGATCACGCGTCTGATCACGCGTCTGATACAGTGCTATACTACAGCGATCACGCGTCTGATACAGTGCTATACTACAGCGATCACGCGTCTGATACAGTGCTATACTACAGTGATCACGCGTCTGATCACGCGTCTGATACAGTGCTATACTACAGCGATCACGCGTCTGATACAGTGCTATACTACAGCGATCACGCGTCTGATACAGTGCTATAATACAGCGATCACGCGTCTGATACAGTGCTATACTACAGCGATCACGCGTCTGATACAGTGCTATACTACAGCGATCACGCGTCTGATACAGTGCTATACTACAGCGATCACGCGTCTGATACAGTGCTATACTACAGCGATCACGCGTCTGATCAAGCGTCTGATACAGTGCTATACTACAGCGATCACGCGTCTGATACAGTGCTATAATACAGCGATCACGCGTCTGATACAGTGCTATAATACAGCGATCACGCGTCTGATACAGTGCTATAATACAGCGATCACGCGTCTGATACAGTGCTATACTACAGCGATCACGCGTCTGATACAGTGCTATAATACAGCGATCACGCGTCTGATACAGTGCTATACTACAGCGATCACGCGTCTGATACAGTGCTATACTACAGCGATCACGCGTCTGATACAGTGCTATACTACAGCGATCACGCGTCTGATACAGTGCTATACTACAGCGATCACGCGTCTGATCAAGCGTCTGATACAGTGCTATACTACAGCGATCACGCGTCTGATCAAGCGTCTGATACAGTGCTATACTACAGCGATCACGCGTCTGATACAGTGCTATACTACAGCGATCACGCGTCTGATACAGTGCTATACTACAGCGATCACGCGTCTGATACAGTGCTATACTACAGCGATCAAGCGTCTGATACAGTGCTATACTACAGTGATCACGCGTCTGATCACGCGTCTGATACAGTGCTATACTACAGCGATCACGCGTCTGATACAGTGCTATACTACAGCGATCACGCGTCTGATACAGTGCTATACTACAGCGATCACGCGTCTGATCACGCGTCTGATACAGTGCTATACTACAGCGATCACGCGTCTGATACAGTGCTATACTACAGCGATCACGCGTCTGATACAGTGCTATACTACAGCGATCACGCGTCTGATACAGTGCTATACTACAGCGATCACGCGTCTGATCACGCGTCTGATACAGTGCTATACTACAGCGATCACGCGTCTGATACAGTGCTATACTACAGCGATCACGCGTCTGATACAGTGCTATACTACAGCGATCAAGCGTCTGATACAGTGCTATACTACAGTGATCACGCGTCTGATCACGCGTCTGATACAGTGCTATACTACAGCGATCACGCGTCTGATACAGTGCTATACTACAGCGATCACGCGTCTGATACAGTGCTATACTACAGCGATCACGCGTCTGATACAGTGCTATAATACAGCGATCACGCGTCTGATACAGTGCTATACTAGAGCGATCACGCGTCTGATACAGTGCTATAATACAGCGATCACGCGTCTGATACAGTGCTATACTACAGCGATCACGCGTCTGATCAAGCGTCTGATACAGTGCTATACTACAGCGATCACGCGTCTG
The DNA here is from genome assembly GCA_030578275.1 of Meda fulgida. Taxonomy (NCBI): domain Eukaryota; kingdom Metazoa; phylum Chordata; class Actinopteri; order Cypriniformes; family Leuciscidae; genus Meda; species Meda fulgida. The sequence continues at coordinate 662,618 of CM060631.1, read as the reverse complement.
ATCAAGCGTCTGATACAGTGCTATACTACAGCGATCACGCGTCTGATCAAGCGTCTGATACAGTGCTATACTACAGCGATCACGCGTCTGATACAGTGCTATACTACAGCGATCACGCGTCTGATACAGTGCTATACTACAGCGATCAAGCGTCTGATACAGTGCTATACTACAGTGATCACGCGTCTGATCACGCGTCTGATACAGTGCTATACTACAGCGATCACGCGTCTTATACAGTGCTATACTACAGCGATCACGCGTCTGATACAGTGCTATACTACAGCGATCACGCGTCTGATACAGTGCTATACTACAGCGATCACGCGTCTGATCACGCGTCTGATACAGTGCTATACTACAGCGATCACGCGTCTGATCACGCGTCTGATACAGTGCTATACTACAGCGATCACGCGTCTGATACAGTGCTATACTACAGCGATCACGCGTCTGATACAGTGCTATACTACAGCGATCACACGTCTGATCACGCGTCTGATACAGTGCTATACTACAGCGATCACGCGTCTGATCACGCGTCTGATACAGTGCTATACTACAGCGATCACGCGTCTGATCACGCGTCTGATACAGTGCTATACTACAGCGATCACGCGTCTGATCACGCGTCTGATACAGTGCTATACTACAGCGATCACGCGTCTGATACAGTGCTATACTACAGCGATCACGCGTCTGATACAGTGCTATACTACAGCGATCACGCGTCTGATCACGCGTCTGATACAGTGCTATACTACAGCGATCACGCGTCTGATACAGTGCTATACTACAGCGATCACGCGTCTGATACAGTGCTATACTATAGTGATCACGCGTCTGATCTGGGGTTTAGAAGGCAGGTTAAGTCTTTCCAAGTCACAGGGCTCAAGTCGCGAGTCATCTTTGATTATGTCAAGTCGAGTTGCAAGTCATCAAATTTGGGACTCAAGTCCAAGTCATGCGACTCGAGTCCACAACTCTGCCTATTTCTAAACTTCCATTTCTTTCACAAATATTGGAGCAAGCTAACCCTACAGTTGCAATCTTTTTTGGATTTAAATGGAATTGTGTAGGTGTTTCAGTCTGAATTTAAAGCCCTTCATAGTACAGAAACTACATTTTTAAACGTTTTTAAGGACCTCGTATTGGTCCCAGATCTGGAGATTCTGCTACACTGATGCTGATCTCTAGGTTCTGATCTCTAGGTTGGACCACTGTGTTGGTATCAAAGGTTTTGCTCAAGAGTGGTTTAGGTCATATCTGTCTGATAGGAAGTTTTCGGTTTGCCTTGGAGACTTTGTGTCCCCATTGGCACCCTTTCCTTGTGGAGTCCCCCAGGGGTCTATTCGTGGCCCGGTGCTGTTGTCCTTATACATCCTTCCTTTAGGGTCTATCCTAAACATGTCATAACTTTATCTGAAACCGGAGATCGGGCCTTTCAGTTGCGGCCCCTAGACTATGGAATAATTGCCCATAGTCTGTGAGGCTGGCCCCAACACGCTTTTAAATCTAGTCTTAAAACATATTTATTTTCTTTGGCTTTTACTTCAGTTTGAGAGCTGTGTGTTTTTGTCTTCTTGTTGTCGTTTTATTTTTGTTGTTGTTTATTTATGATTTTGGATGTATAGATATAAATGTGATCTAGAAATAAACGTGACTTTGACTATGATGGATTGATGCACATTCATGGACTTCCAAAGACAGACACACAACAACAACAGCCATTCACTGCCATTATAAAGCATCAACATTATTTAACATAAGTCTGATTGTGTTCGTCTGATGAAGAGTGTCATATACACCTAGTATGAGTTCAGGGCGAGTAAATCATGCGCTAATGTTCATTTCTGGGTCCACTATCCCTTTAAGTGTAGTGAACGCAGATGACGATCACTCACCGGTCAGGATGATGTTGGGCACCGTGTGCCGCCCGTCTGTGTACGCCTGACACTGGGTGTGTGTGAGCATGTGCTGCTCTGAGGAGTCCAGCAGCTCCAGCGCCCCCTGCTGACCCGGAGCCTTCCCTGACCCAGAACCCAGATCAGGACAGTCCAGACCCAACTACACACACACACAAACCGGATGGGGTTAGAGCCAGGGAACGAGTGTGTGTGTGTGTGTGTGTGAGACTGACTGACTGAGTGAGTGAGTGAGTGTAAGTGTGTGTGTGTGAGAAAGAGAGACAGAGACTGAGTGTGTGTGTGTGTGTGTGTGTGTGTGTGTGTGTGTGAGTGAGTGAGTGAGTGTGTGCGAGAGAGAGAGAGAGTGAGTAAGTGTGTGTGTGTGTGTGTGTGTGAGAAAGAGAGACAGAGACTGAGTGTGTGTATGTGTGTGTGTGTGTGTAAGTCACCTGCTGGCTCAGACTCAGGTTCTGGCGGCTGGTTAACTGCAGGTCCAGGTACGGGTTGTCCAGCAGAGAGTTCAGGAACATGGTCTCCTGAGTGACAGCGCACACACACACACACACACACACACACACACACTCCTCATTAGTGACGTATGAGCATGTCTAGAGCAGTGCTATTTCAGTTTTCACCTCATGTAACCAGGACTGAATCATGGCACCAGTGCAAACTGAATAATCAGGCATTAAAGTCAGCGCGAAACAGAAGTTATCTTTACTTTTTGTATTGCGACGTATAACGTAGTGAAATGCCTTTAAAAAATGACTGTATGTGCACAGATTAATCATTTATGATGACATCACGGTTTTCTCCAGAGCGGCTATATATATATATATATATATATATGAACTAAATTAATAAATTTTTTACAACAGAAATGAAGCATCACTGAGTTTCCTTAAGCTGGACTGTGACACTATTTTCTTCTAGAAACACACAGTTGCGTTATTGTCCTGTTATCTCTGTAAAGCTGCTCTGAAACTCTGTGCTGTATATATAAAGCTAATATTTAAATTAATATTAAAGAGGTGTGTAAACTCGCAAGTACGATGTCAGGCACTGTAATTTTCTCTGGCCCCCTTCCTGTTCGCAGGAGTGATGAGATAGTTAGCAGATTGGCATCACTCAATGGTTGGTTGTCTAAGTGGTGTCCGTTGAATAATATAGAATTCATAGACAATTGGAAAAGTTTTTGGGGCAAGCCTGACCTGTTGAAAAGAGATGGTGTTCATCCCTCCTGGGATGGTGCTGCTCTTCTCTCTAGTAATATGGCACATAGTCTTAGAGCTCAAACATGACAATCTGGGGCTCAGGTCAGGAAGCAGACAGACTGGCTAAACCGACCGTCTGCTAGCGGCCTCGCGTCACCAAGGTCAGATAAATCCCATCACATAGAGCCTCTTACACCTAGATATCATCATATAGAGACTGTGTCTGTTCCCCGAATTTGGAAATCCAAAAAACGTCAGGTAAAAAATTTAATTGATGTTCAACAAATAAAAACAGATATAATACAGATGAACAAATGATAAAGCTTGGGTTGCTGAATATTCGATCCCTTACTTCAAAATCGCTCATAGTTAATGATATAATTTCAGATTATAATCTAGATGTGCTGTGTTTGACAGAAACCTGGCTAAAACCAAACAATTACATTACTTTAAATGAGTCAACCCCACAAGATTACTGTTATAAACATGAACCTCGTCTAAACGCAAAGGGGGAGGTGTTGCTGTAATTTATAGTAATATTTTCAAAACCACTAAGAAATCTATTTTTAAATATACTTCTTTTGAAGTGTTGGTGCTTAATGTAAAAATATATAGTGTAAACGATAAATCACGTTTGAGATTTCTGCTGGCTACTGTATACAGGCCACCAGGGCACCATAAAGATTTTATCAAAGAATTTGCGGACTTTCTATCAGAATTAGTATTGGCTAACGAAAAAGTACTAATTGTTGGTGATTTTAATATACATGTAGATAATGAAAAAGATGCATTGGGATTGGCACTTAAAGACATTGTAAACTCAATTGGAGTTAGACAACACGTGTCAGGACCCACTCATTGTCGTAATCATACTCTAGATCTAATATTATCACATGGAATAGATGTTGATGCCGTTGAAATTCTGCAGCAGAGCGATGACATCTCAGACCATTATCTAGTCTCATGTAAAGTACATTTAGCCAAGGCTGCAAAGCCGACTCCGTGTTATAAATATGTTAGACCTATAACTTCTGCCACTAAAGATTGCTTTATCAATAATCTTCCTAATCAGTTTCATCATCTGAGCATCCCGGATAGCTTAGAAGAACTCGATATTGCAACAGAAACTTTTAACTTTCTCTTTTCCAGCACTTTAGACGCAGTTGCTCCGTTGCGCTTAAAGAAGATTAAAGAAAATAGTCCAACGCCGTGGTACAACGAGCACACTCAGGCCCTTAAGAGAGCAGCCAGAAAAATGGAGCGCAACTGGAAGAAAACAAAACTAGAGGTATTTCGGATTTCATGGAGAGCTCGATTGCTTACAGAGAGGCTTTAAAAGCTGCTAGATCTGCTTATTTTTCAACCCTATTAGAAGAAAATAAACATAATCCTAGGTATTTATTTGAAACAGTGGCTAAACTAACGAAAAAGAAAGCTTCAAGCACAGAAGTTTCCAAGCAACACAGCAGTAATGACTTTATGAACTTCTTCTCTTATAAGATTGATAATATCAGGGACAAAATTATAACTATGCAACCGTCTACTACAGTATCGCATCAGGGAGTGCATTGTAGTCTCCCTGAGGAAAAATTGTATTCATTTGTTGCTATAGGAGAGGAAGAATTCTGCAAACTCGTTAATTCATCTAAATCGACAACTTGTATGTTAGACCCTATACCGACTAAGCTATTGAAAGAGATGCTTCCAGAGATCATAGATCCTCTTCTTAATATCATTAATTCGTCTTTGTCTCTAGGATACGTACCAAAAACCTTTAAGCTGGCTGTGATAAAACCGCTTGTTAAAAAAACGCAACTTGATCCTTCAGAATTAGTCAATTACAGGCCGATCTCAAATCTGCCTTTTCTGTCAAAGATATTAGAAAAAGCAGTATCCTCACAACTGTGTTCCTTTCTTGAAAGAAATGATATCTGCGAGGATTTTCAGTCAGGATTTAGACCGCACCATAGTACTGAGACAGCACTCATTAGAGTTACAAATGATTTACTTTTATCATCCGATCGTGGTTGTATCTCTCTATTAGTGTTACTTGATCTTACTGCTGCATTTGACACAATTGACCACAACATTCTTTTAAATAGACTAGAAAACTATGTTGGCATTAGTGGAATTGCACTAGCATGGTTTAAATCATACTTATCTGACCGTTATCAGTTTGTAGCAGTAAATGAAGAGATGTCTTATCGATCACAAGTTCAGTATGGCGTACCACAAGGCTCAGTACTAGGACCGCTGCTGTTCACTCTGTACATGCTACCATTAGGACATATCATTAGGAAACATGGAATTAGCTTTCATTGTTATGCCGATGATACTCAGCTGTATATTTCTTCAAAACCTAACGAAACTTACCAATTCACAAAATTAACGGAATGCATAGCTGATTTAAAAAATTGGATGACTAGTAATTTCCTACTACTAAACTCTGAAAAAACAGAGATTCTAATTATTGGACAAAAAACTTCCACACGTAATAACCTAGAATACTGTCTAACACTTGATGGCTGCTCTGTTAAGTCTTCGTCGTCGGTTAGGAACCTGGGTGTGCTCTTTGATAGCAATCTTTCATTTGAAAGTCACGTGTCTAGTCTCTGTAAAACCGCATTTTTCCATCTTAAAAATATATCTAAATTACGACATATGCTCTCATTAACAAATGCGGAACAATTAGTTCATGCTTTCATGACATCAAGACTAGATTATTGTAATGCTCTACTGGGTGGTTGCCCTGCACGCTTAATAAATAAACTACAGCTGGTCCAAAACGCTGCAGCTCGAGTTCTTACTAGAACCAGGAAATATGACCATATTAGCCCGGTTCTGTCAACACTGCATTGGCTGCCTATTAAACATCGTATAAATTTTAAAATATTGTTGATTACTTACAAAGCACTAAATGGTTTAGCTCCGCAGTACTTGAGCGAGCTCTTAACGCATTATAGTCCTTCACGTCTATTGCGATCTCAAAATTCGGGCCAGTTGATAATACCTAGAATATCAAAATCGACTGCGGGCGGTAGATCCTTTTCCTATTTAGCACCAAAACTTTGGAACAGTCTTCCTACCATTGTCCGGGAAGCAGACACACTCTGTCAGTTCAAAGCTAGACTAAAAACACATCTCTTTGACCTAGCATACACATAATATATTATAGACTTCTATAATTCAATGTTAGGCTGCATAGATTAGGTCAGCCGGAACTGGGAACACTTCCCTTAAATCCTGATGTACTCGTTACATCATCATAAGAAGAATGGCATCTACGCTAATTTTAGTGTCTTTGTTTATCCCGAGGTTTTCCCGCAGCCTGCCGGATCCAGGCCGTATCCAGATCTGACTAGGAGCTTTGCCTGGACCCGATGACAACGCAGTGCTGAAGTGCCAACTAGCCTCTCCCTATGGAGGATCCCTTTCCCACTCTACAGATAAAACGTTGTGATTCCGGTTCGCGTACCCACCCCGAAGTGATACAATAAAACAAAATTCTGTATCAAATTACAGTTACTGTAAATCCGGCCTCTAGTTCATAAACGCCAGAGGAGAACTGGCCCCCGACTGAGCCTGGGTTCTCCCAAGGTTTTTTTTTCTCTCCATTAGGTCACCTGATGGAGTTTTAGGACACCAGTGGGTCACCTGATGGAGTTTTAGGACACCAGTGGGTCACCTGATGGAGTTTTTCGGTTCCTTGCCACTGTTGCCTTTGGCTTGCTCAGTAGGGGATATTCAAATTAATTAACCAAGCATTAATACCATTGATCAGCCCTACCAAACGTGGATGTTTTTTCACTAAGAAACAAACATTGTTATGTTATTTGATTGATACTGTGAAGCTGCTTTGATGCAATTTATATTGTGAAAAGCGCTATATAAATACACTTGACTTGACTTGACTTGACCTGACTAGAGTTTAATAAGGAGTGATGTCATATTTATGGACAGGTACAATGCCAATACTATGGGGTTAGAATTGTTAAATTATTCCAAATAAATAGATTAAGATCCACAAATAAATGTAAAGAGTTTCAAATTTAAAGAGTTTATAAAAAAATTATAAAACTAAATAAACAAAATGAGATTTGCAAGTAAAAAAAAAAAAAAAATTTACAATTGTGTTTTATATCACAAACACAATTTATTTGTGAACCGCTCTCTGTGCGTTTGTAAATCACTAAACGCATCTGTGGATTTTGAAACACTTTTTTTATTTGCAAATCTCAATATATTTATTGAATGAATTTGAGAATTTGTTGTGAATCTCTTTACATTTGTTTGTGAATCTCAATCTATTTATTTGGAATAATGCAACAATCCTAACCCCATACAGTGTCCTTCAGACCCGGCACTCACGGTGTACAGGTCCAGCTCGCTGGTGATGCGGTTCTGCTCGTCCAGCCCAGCGTCTGCCGGCCCTGCACTCCCAGCGCTCGCGCTCTGGTTCTGGTTGGGCCGCTGCAGCTGGAAGTTCTGCGTCTTGTGCAGGTTTTGCATATTGTGTAGATGAAGCTGTGCGGTCTGTGATGACGGACGGAGCGTGTGTGTGTGTGTGTGTGTCTGCGCAGGAACAAGACCTTTCTGAACCTGCTGCCCGAAAGAATACTGAGATGACCTTTGATCCACCAGCAGCTTACTGGTGTCCAGAGCCACACCCTGACACACACACACACGCACACACATGCATGGATGCACGCACACACACACACAGAGAGAGAGAGACAAAGAGAATATAAATTTAAATTTAAGTTATGTAATAATATTTTCTTCTATTATTTTGATGTTTTTATTATTATTATATGTATTCCAACCTTTGGCAATATTGTATTATTTACAGAAAGTATTCTTTTACGGAACGTTTTCTGTGATGGGTAGTTTTAGGCGTAGGGTTAGTGTGTGTGTGTGTGTGTGTGCGTGTGATGGGTAGGTTTAGGGGTCGGGTTAGAGTGTGTGTGTGTGTGTGTGTGTGTGTGTGTGTGTGTATGTGATGGGTAGGTTTAGGGGTAGGGTTAGAGTGTGTGTGTGTGTGTGTGTGTGTGTGTGTGTGTGTGTATGTGATGGGTAGGTTTAGGGGTCGGGTTAGTGTGTGTGTGTGTGTGTGTGTGTGTGTGTGTGTGTGTGTGTGTGTGTGTGTGTGTGTGTGTGTGTGTATGTGATGGGTAGGTTTAGGGGTCGGGTTAGTGTGTGTGTGTGTGTGTGTGTGTGTGTACGAGTGTGCGTGTGTGTGTGTGTGCGAGTGTGCGTGTGTGTGTGTGTGCGAGTGTGCGCGTGTGCGATTGTGTGTGTGTGCGAGTGTGCGTGTGTGTGTGTACGAGTGTGCGTGTGTGTGTGTGTGCGAGTGTGCGCGTGTGCGAGTGTGTGTGTGTGCGAGTGTATGTGTGTGCGAGTGTTTACCTGTGTGATGGAGCCGAGGGAGGACGAGGTGGGCGAGAACTGTTTGGGGTGATGTCGGCGTGTGTCCTGAGGCAGGATCACAGGTGAGAGTTGTGCTCGTCTGCGGGGGGACGTGTTCATCTGCACCTGTCCAGGTGCGAGCGCAGCGAACGAGCCCGAGAAACTGGGATTACTGGCTGCCGACTGGAGGGAGGAGCTACTGAGGGACGACTGCAACGACTGGCTGCTGAGCGATGACCTCAGAGAGGGGGAGGAGCTTAACGACTGCAGGGAGGGGTTGCTCAGTGACGAATGCAGGGAGGCGGAGCTTTGGAACGATTGACTGCTGAGAGATGATTGGATGTTGGGGTTGCTGAGAGATGATTGGATGTTGGGGTTGCTAAGCGACGACTGGAGGGAGGGGTTACTCGACGTGCCCTGCAGAGACGGCAGCAGACCTGAAGAAACATGTTATTTTATATTAATGCCAGCATTAGAGCAGCTCTTTCTAAATCATGTCTCCACAGTAACTTAGATATCCAACTTTAACTCTCTGGTGCTCTTTGAAAACTGAAAAAGGTTTTTTTTTTTTTTACTTGATCAGAATGGTGCAAAACTTGGTAAAGGTTTAATGGTCCCGTAAAAATAGTCACACTTGTGCTCCTCGCGGTCAGAAATGAGCACATTGGAAATGAATGAGACGAATTTCCTCTAGTGGAAGCGTTTGGTACTGCAGCCGAACAACATCTCTACCTCTACTGGACTCTTCCTCTACTTCTACTGGACTCTACCTCTACTGTACTCTACTGCACTCTACCTCTACTGTACTCTACCTCTACTGTACTCTACCTCCACTGGACTCTACTGCACTCTACCATACTCTACCTATACCGTACTCTACCTCTACTCTACCTCTACTGTACTCTACCTCCACTGTACTCTACCGTACTCTACCTCTACCGTACTCTACCTCTACCGTACTCTACCTCTACCGTACTCTACCTCTACCGTACTCTACCTCTACCGTACTCTACCGTACTCTACCGCACTCTACCGCACTCTACCTATACCGTACTCTACCTCTACTCTACCTCTACTGTACTCTACCTCTACCGTACTCTACCTCTACCGTACACTACCTCTACCGTACTCTACCTCTACCGTACTCTACCGTACTCTACCGCACTCTACCATACTCTACCTATACCGTACTCTACCTCTACTCTACCTCCACTGTACTCTACCGTACTCTACCTCTACCGTACTCTACCTCTACCGTACACTACCTCTACCGTACTCTACCTCTACCGTACTCTACCGTACTCTACCGCACTCTACCATACTCTACCTATACCGTACTCTACCTCTACTCTACCTCTACTGTACTCTACCTCCACTGTACTCTACCGTACTCTACCTCTACCGTACACTACCTCTACCGTACACTACCTCTACCGTACTCTACCTCTACCGCACTCTACCTCTACTGGACTCTACCTCTACTGGACTCTACCGCACTCTACCTCTACCGGACTCTACCTCTACTGGACTCTACCTCTACTTCTACTGGACTCTACCTCTACTGGACTCTACTGCACTCTACCTCTACTGTACTCTACCTCTACTGTACTCTACTGCACTCTACCTCTACTGGACTCTACCTCTACTGTACTCTACCGCACTCTACCTCTACCGCACTCTACCTCTACCGGACTCTACCTCTACCGGACTCTACCTCTACTGGACTCTACCTCTACTGGACTCTACCTCTACTGGACTCTACCACACTCTACCTCTACTGGACTCTACCTCTACTGGACTCTACCTCTACTTCTACTGGACTCTACCTCTACTGGACTCTACTGCACTCTACCTCTACTGTACTCTACCTCCACTGTACTCTACCGTACTCTACCTCTACCGTACTCTACCTCTACCGTACACTACCGCACTCTACCTCTACTGGACTCTACCTCTACTGGACTCTACCTCTACTGGACTCTACTGCACTCTACCTCTACTGTACTCTACTGCACTCTACCTCTACTGTACTCTACCTCTACTGTACTCTACTGCACTCTACCTCTACTGTACTCTACTGCACTCTACCTCTACTGCACTCTACCTCTACTGTACTCTACCTCTACTGTACTCTACCTCTACTGTACTCTACCTCTACTGTACTCTACCTCCACTGTACTCTACCTCCACTGTACTCTACCTCTACTGTACTCTACCTCTACTGTACTCTACCTCTACTGTACTCTACCTCTACTGTACTCTACCTCCACTGTACTCTACCTCCACTGTACTCTACTGCACTCTACCATACTCTACCTATACCGTACTCTACCTCTACTCTACCTCTACTGTACTCTACCTCCACTGTACTCTACCGTACTCTACCTCTACCTCTACCGTACACTACCTCTACCGTACTCTACCGTACTCTACCTCTACTGGACTCTACTGCACTCTACCATACTCTACCTATACCGTACTCTACCTCTACTCTACCTCTACTGTACTCTACCTCCACTGTACTCTACCGTACTCTACCTCTACCGTACTCTACCTCCACCGTACTCTACCTCCACCGTACTCTACCTCCACCGTACTCTACCTCCACCGCACTCTACCGCACTCTACCGCACTCTACCGCACTCTACCGTACTCTACCGTACTCTACCGTACTCTACCGCACTCTACCGCACTCTACCGTACTCTACCGTACTCTACCTCTACTGTACTCTACTGCACTCTACCGTACTCTACCTCTACTGTACTCTACCTCTACGTACTCTACTGCACTCTACCGTACTTTACCTCTACTGTACTCTACCATACTCTACCTCTACTGTACTCTAACTCTACTGCACCCTACTGTACTCTACCTCTACCGTACTCTACTGCACTCTACCGTACTCTACCGTACTCTACTGCACTCTACCGTACTCTACTGCACTCTACCGCACTCTACCGCACTCTACTGCACTCTACCGTACTCTACCACTACCGTACTCTACCGCACTCTACTGCACTTTACCGTACTCTACCACTACCGTACTCTACTGCACTCTACCGTACTCTACTGCACTCTACCGCACTCTACTGCACTCTACGGCACTCTACTGCACTCTACTGCACTCTACCGTACTCTACTGCACTCTACCGTACTCTACTGCACTCTACCGCACTCTACCGTACTCTACTCCTCTACTGTACTCTACCTCTACTGACTGTACTCTACCTCTACTGTACTCTACCTCTACTCTACCCCCACTGTACTCTACCTCTACTGTACTCTACCTCTACTGTACTCTACTTCTACTCTACTGTACTCTACCTATACTGTACTCTACTCTACTGTACTGTACTCTACCTCCACTGTACTCTACCTCCACTGTACTCTACCTCCACTGTACTCTACCTCCACTGTACTCTACCTCCACCTCCACTGTACTCTACCTCCACTGTACTCTACCTCCTCCACTGTACTCTACCTCCACTGTACTCTACCTCCACTGTACTGTACCTCCACTGTACTGTACCTCCACTGTACTCTACCTCCACTGTACTCTACTCTACCTCTACTGTACTCTACCTCTACTGTACTCTACCTCTACTGTACTCTACCTCTACTGTACTCTACCTCTACTGTACTCTACCTCTACTGTACTCTACCTCTACCGTACTCTACCTCTACTGTACTCTACTCTACCTCTACTGTACTCTACTCTACCTCTACTGTACTGTACTCTACTGTACTGTACTCTACTGTACTGTACTCTACTGTACAGGAGTAAATATGCTTTTCCTTCAGCCAGAGGATTATTCACTACACTTCTGGTGTGAAAGGGCCTTTACATTTGCCAAAAATATAACTTTTTTTTGATGTTATTAAAAACAAACAAGCAAGGACAGCCCAGGTGAGAAAAAGTGACGCAAAAGTAATGTAAGGCATTACTTTTCATAAAGAGTATCCAAATAACGCAATATTGTAATGCATTAGTTTTAAAAGTATCTTTCCCCAACGCTGCTTATAATGCAGAGATATCTGACACCTGTGGAGTGGAAGGAGCTGGTGATGCCCAGCTGGGTGAGGGTGCAGGTCAGGTTCCCGGTGCTGAGCGACGGGTATCCGGGCTCGTCCGGGTCCAGTGGCGTGGGAAGAGGAGACGGGAAGTGCAGACTGGACAGATCCGGCAGCGAGCCACCCGTATTCAACACTGATGGGCCGTGAGCAGCGCCACCCTGCTGGTCCGGAGAGGGAAACACACTACACACACAAACACCGTAACGGATCAGATACTGATCTGAAAACCAGGGCATATGCAGCAAATAAACACAGAGAAACTGAATCCATAGACTGTAAATAAATATGTTCGTAGTGTGTGTGACGTCGCGCGTAGTGTTTCTGAAGAGCATTTTTGAAGCCTAAAGTGGGCGGAGCTGGCCGTCGCCATCTTGGCCGCGCGTCACTCCCGGATAAATGAACACGTGCGGCGAGGCGGATTAGCTGAGGTGACGTGACGCTAATGCTAGCAGACAAACGGCTAGTAGTGACAGCAGCGGCAATCCAACTGTCACTCAAGTGGCCACGCCCTTAATTATGCACAACTTTAAGCCTTAATATAATTTAAACGGATGAGTTATAAAATATTCACCCCCCTCACAGTCGTCATATAGGATAGAAATAGCGATATAGACCAAAAGCACTTTTTGCACCAGGCTGTAAACATGTTTATTCTGCAGTTGGGTATTTTAACATGAGGGTTTATGGGATTGAGTCTCTTCTGCAGCCGGCCTCTAGTGGCCAGTGGAGGAACTGAGTTTAAGAAAGAGACCGGGAGGTTGCAGCTTGACTGAAACTTAATGGTCTAAAAACCAAGAACCAGCCGAGATCACATCATCAGCACTTAAATTACAACTGAGATGCTTGATAAATAACTTTTAAGCGCAGCCTTGAGCCAAGAATCTTGTTTACGCTTAAGTCAATTCTCAGCAGTGTTCTTGTGAGTGATTCTCAGAGGCTTGATAGATACGGGCGCAGACACTGGTCTGAAAACCAGGGCATTCGCAGCAAACAGACACAGAGAGACGGACACTTGAGGTCTTAAACCAGGAACCGCCCCAGATAATATCCTCAACACCACGTGCCCTTCACAAGCAGCTCCAACATTAACTATAAACCCAGACTGCTTTCATCCCAACCAGACGCAGCTGCACCGCACGCGGTTATAGAAATAAATATCATTTGTGGATCGACTGCGAAGGATTTTATTAGTTATATACCTTAAAGGACAAGTTCGGTATTTTACAATTAAAGCCCTGTTTTAAGATCGTTTCGGATAAAATAGAACGGTTAAGATTGTTTTTCACACAGATGCTGCTGTCCCGAGAATTTTCAGTTTCTGTGGTAGCACCCCCCCACCTCTACAATGGTAGCATAGGTGCACTGGAACAATCCTTTATAAAACGCATAAAACTTTAGTTTACAAAGACGTGAAACTCACCGAGTGGTCAGGGGTGTTCACTGATATGCTCACACAAAAATCGCTGCAAAAGATGCTTTCCAACAGGTTTTATCGTAGTTTTTGTACAACTCCATTGACTTGTATTGGATGTTCTGTGATGTACGGTATTACTCCGCCGCCGGAAACGGAAATGGGGTTGTTTGTATTCTTTCTGTAGTCTTATGCAGTCGCGGTATCGTAGGCTACACTATACAAGTGGTTTGCTTGCAATTGGCAAAGGTGCATTATCGCCACCAACTGGGCTGGAGTGTCTATTATTCAACGGAAGAATGTCCGGTTGTGAGGCGTTCGGAAAAATAGGTCTTCAGTTTTACAACGAATGGTAAAACACCTGTTGGAAAGCATCTTTTGCAGCGATTTTTGTGTGAGCATATCAGTGAACACCCCAGACCACTCGGTGAGTTTCACGTCTTTGTAAACTAAAGTTTTATGCGTTTTATAAAGGATTGTTCTAGTGCACCTATGCTTTGTAGAGGTGGGGGGGTGCTACCACAGAAACTGAAAATTCTCGGGACAGCAGCATCTGTCTAAAAAACAATCTTAACCGTTCTATTTCATCAGAAACGATCTTAAAACAGGGCTTTAATTGTAAAATACCGAACTTGTCCTTTAATAACACTGACTGCTGTCAAGCAAAATCAGATGCGGAGTTGATAAATGTAATATGTTCTAAAACTAAGAGAAGTTGCACAATAAGATGAACACACACTGCAGTGGAACAGAGAGATAAAAAACTCTTTGGACAAGAAATATAACCTGCCGATAAACCACTTTAACCGTGTGTGTGTGTGTGTGTGTGTGTGTGCGCGTGTGTGTGTTTTATAACTGCAGGAGTGCTGAGTACAGATGCAGTGAAACAGGAACACTGCAGTAAAGCATCATTGTAGACCTTTACTTTTATTGAATCGCGATCAGCGCTGACACGGACATAATTACAGTTTATTCTACACAGCTGTGAATTTGGCTCATTTGTTGACGTGAACTGAAGTGTATGTATATAAATGTGATGTATATACAGTATATGAACATTTGTTACTCTAAAGAAATCCCAATAAATAATCTGGTTGTTGGCCCA
>CM060631.1:640000-645000 GCA_030578275.1 Meda fulgida | reverse complement strand
TGGGAGGAACCGGATAGGAGAAAACTGCAGGAGGAGAACAGAACCTGTCAGAACCCACTCTCTCTCTCACACACACACACACACACACACATGATGACGGTCACTTGTGAGGCGTGTGGAAGCCACTGACCGGCCCGTCTGCCCTGCGCAGTGAGCGAGAGTCCAGCAGAGAACGGGTCCGCAGCCGGCGGGTTCATCACACTCGTGTGGAGCGCAGAATCCGAGTTCGTTCTGCACACACACAAAACCAGACGGGAGAAACACACAGCAAAACAGGGTCAACACTCTGGGATTTACTGATCCTGGTTTAAGATCTTTTATAAGACTTGCTTAAACAAAATGAATACCATATATGCATACAGAACAAAACCATACAATCTAAAAAATAAATCAGGTATCTCAGATTGTTTGGCATAATTGATCATAATACTAAGTACTCAGGCCTCCTTCCCTTCACCTCTGTACAGATAAAACTTTATCAAAGTGGTTCCAGTTCACATGCATATGCGGAAACGACTAAAAATTCTGTATTATTCAGCCAGACAAGTAATTTGGCGATGTCACATTGTAAAGAGAGACTACCCGCCTGCGCACATATCTCTTCAAACGCGCACATCTATAGACTGAACACGCCGTCACCGTTTCACAGATTCACGTTTTTGAGGTTTACACGGAGGTGATAACGATATTTAAAAAAATTAGCTTTCAGTCAGATTGTGTTCGGCTGCAGTACCAAACGCCTCCACTAGATGAAATTAGTCTCCAATTAATTTCCAATACGCTCATTTTTGACCGTGAGAAATGTGATTACTTTTTTAGGACCATTTAACCTTTTTGAATCATGTCCATGATTTTTTTTGTTTTCACATTTCAAGTGCCAATAACTTTAACAATTTTCGTACCATTCCAATAAAGTAAAAAAAATCTTTTTTTAAAAATTGAACATTTTCTGGATCAAAAATGACCGAAGATCACCATTACATTTTTAGACTTTAAGGAAAGATTCTGGGTGTGTAAGACTGCACTGGTTGAAGATTGCAGATGTTCAAGAACCAAAAGCCTCCTCTAGTATGAGTGATCTGTAGAGAGTTGTCACCTGTTGAGCGCGCCGGTGGGCAGCTGGTGGAACATCTGGCTCTTGTCCGAGGGAAAGTTACTGTTCCAGTTCCTTCATGATTGACAAAAAACGCCTGTTACTTCCAGAACTGAGAGCAGAATAAAGAGACGAGCAGCTTGAGACAGAACCAGAGGAGCGAGAGAACCAGAGGAGCGAGAGAACCAGAGGAGCGAAATAACCAGAGGGGCGAAATAACCAGAGGAGCGAGAGAACCAGAGGAGCGAGAGAACCAGAGGAGCGAGAGAACCAGAGGAGCGAGAGAACCAGAGGAGCGAGAGAACCAGAGGAGCGAAATAACCAGAGGAGCGAAATAACCAGAGGAGCGAAATAAACAGAGGAGCGAAATAACCAGAGGAGCGAAATAACCAGAGGAGCGAAATAACCAGAGGAGCGAGAGAACCAGAGGAGCGAAATAACCAGAGGAGCGAGAGAACCAGAGGAGCGAAATAACCAGAGGAGCGAGAGAACAAGAGGAGCGAAATAACCAGAGGAGCGAGAGAACCAGAGGAGCGAGAGAACCAGAGGAGCGAGAGAACCAGAGGAGCGAAATAGCCAGAGGAGCGAAATAACCAGAGGAGCGAAATAACCAGAGGAGCGAGAGAACCAGAGGAGCGAGAGAACCAGAGGAGCGAAATAGCCAGAGGAGCGAAATAACCAGAGGAGCGAAATAACCAGAGGAGCGAGAGAACCAGAGAACCAGAGGAGCGAGAGAACCAGAGGAGCGAAATAACCAGAGGAGCGAAATAACCAGAGGAGCGAGAGAACAAGAGGAGCGAAATAACCAGAGGAGCGAAATAACCAGAGAACCAGAGGAGCGAAATAACCAGAGGAGCGAAATAACCAGAGGAGCGAGAGAAACAGAGAAGCGAGAGAACCAGAGAACCAGAGGAGTGAAATAACCAGAGGAGCGAAATAACCAGAGGAGCGAGAGAACCAGAGAAGCGAGAGAACCAGAGAACCAGAGGAGCGAAATAACCAGAGGAGCGAGAGAACCAGAGAACTAGAAGAGTGAAATAACCAGAGGAGCGAAATAACCAGAGGAACAAGAGAACCAGAGGAACGAGAGAACCAGAGGAACGAGAGAACCAGAGGAGCGAAATAACCAGAGGAGCGAGAGAACCAGAGAACCAGAAGAGTGAAATAACCAGAGGAGCGAGAGAACCAGAGGAGCGAAATAACCAGAGGAGCGAGAGAACCAGAGAAGCGAGAGAACCAGAGGAGCGAAATAACCAGAGGAGCGAGAGAACCAGAGGAGCTAGAGAACCAGAGGGGCGAAATAACCAGAGGAGCGAAATAACCAGAGGAGCGAAATAACCAGAGGAGCGAGAGAACCAGAGGAGCGAGAGAACCAGAGGAGCGAGAGAACCAGAGGAGCGAAATAACCAGAGGAGCAAAATAACCAGAGGAGCGAAATAACCAGAGGAGTGAAATAACCAGAGGAGCGAAATAACCAGAGGAGCGAGAGAACCAGAGAACCAGAGGAGCGAGAGAACCAGAGGAGCGAAATAACCAGAGGAGCGAGATAACCAGAGGAGCGAGAGAACAAGAGGAGCGAAATAACCAGAGGAGCGAAATAACCAGAGAACCAGAGGAGCGAAATAACCAGAGGAGCGAAATAACCAGAGGAGCGAGAGAACCAGAGAAGCGAGAGAACCAGAGAACCAGAGGAGCGAAATAACCAGAGGAGCGAGAGAACCAGAGAACTAGAAGAGTGAAATAACCAGAGGAGCGAAATAACCAGAGGAACAAGAGAACCAGAGGAACGAGAGAACCAGAGGAACGAGAGAGCCAGAGGAACGAGAGAGCCAGAGGAACGAGAGAACCAGAGGAGCGAAATAACCAGAGGAGCGAGAGAACCAGAGAACCAGAAGAGTGAAATAACCAGAGGAGCGAGAGAACCAGAGGAGCGAAATAACCAGAGGAGCGAGAGAACCAGAGAAGCGAGAGAACCAGAGAACCAGAGGAGCGAAATAACCAGAGGAGCGAGAGAACCAGAGAACCAGAAGAGTGAAATAACCAGAGGAGCGAAATAACCAGAGGAACTAGAGAACCAGAGGAACGAGAGAACCAGAGAACGAGAGGAGCGAAATAACCAGAGGAGCGAGAGAACCAGAGGAGCGAGAGAACCAGAGAACCAGAAGAGTGAAATAACCAGAGGAGCGAGAGAACCAGAGGAGCGAGAGAACCAGAGGACCAAGAGAACCAGAGGAGCGAGAGAACCAGAGGAGCGAGAGAACCAGAGAACCAAGAGAACCAGAGGAGCGAGAGAAACAGAGAACCAGAGGAGCGAGAGAACCAGAGGAGCGAGAGAACCAGAGGAGCGAGAGAACCAGAGGAGCGAGAGAACCAGGGAATCAGAGAAGCGAGAGAACCAGAGAAGCGAAATAACCAGAGGAGCGAAATAACCAGAGGAGCGAGAGAACCAGAGGAGCGAGAGAACCAGAGGAGCGAAATAACCAGAGGAGCGAGAGAACCAGAGAACCAGAGGAGTGAGAGAACCAGAGAACCAGAGGAGCGAGAGAACCAGAGGAGCGAAATAACCAGAGGAGCGAAATAACCAGAGGAGCGAGAGAACCAGAGAACCAGAGGAGTGAGAGAACCAGAGAACCAGAGGAGCGAAATAACCAGAGGAGCGAGAGAACCAGAGGAGCGAGAGAACCAGAGGAGCGAAATAACCAGAGGAGCGAGAGAACCAGAGAACCAGAGGAGCGAAATAACCAGAGGAGAGAGAGAACCAGAGGAGCGAGAGAACCAGAGAACCAGAGGAGCAAGAGAACCAGAGGAGCGAGAGAACCAGAGAACCAGAAGAGCGAAATAACCAGAGGAGCGAGAAAACCAGAGGAGTGAGAGAACCAGAGGAGCGAGAGAACCAGAGTGAGAGAATCAGAGAACCAGAGGAGTGAGAGAACCAGAGAACCAGAGGAGCAAGAGAACCAGAGGAGAGAGAGAACCAGAGGAGCGAGAGAACCAGAGGAGCGAGAGAACCAGAGGAGCGAGAGAACCAGAGAAGCGAGAGAACCAGAGGAGCGAGAGAACCATAGAATCAGAGTGGCGAGAGAGAGAACCAGAGAAGCGAGAGAGAGAATCAGAGAAGCGAGAGAACCAGAGAATCAGAGCAGCGAGAGAACCAGAGAACCAGAGTAGCGAGAGAACCAGAGGAGCGAAAGAACCAGAGAACCAGGAGCGAGATAACCAGAGAACCCAGAGAAAAAGAGGAGCGAGAGAACCAGAGAGAAGCAGAGGAGCGAGAGAACCAGAGGAGCAAGAGAACCAGAGAACCAGAGGAGCGAGAGAACCAGAGAGAACCAGAGGAGCGAAATAACCAGAGGAGCGAAATAACCAGAGGAGCGAGAGAACCAGAGGAGCGAGAGAACCAGAGAACCAGAGAAGCGAGAGAACCAGAGAGAACCAGAGGAGCGAGAGAACCAGAGAACCAGAGGAGCGAGAGAACCAGAGGAGCGAGAGAACCAGAGGAGCGAGAGAACCAGAGAGAACCAGAGGAGCGAGAGAACCAGGGGAAACCAGAGAGAACCAGAGAACCAGAGGAGCGAGAGAACCAGAGGAGCGAGGGACAGATGAAGAGAAGGAAGAGCAGAGCAGGATGTGTGTGTGTGTGTGTGTGTGTGTGTGTGTGTGTGTGTTTCAAGAGCGAGAAGAGGTTAAACACGGACCAAACCATCTGACCCGGGCAAATACACCTTCAGTCTGTTAGTGTGTGTGTGTGTGTGTGTGTGTGTGTGTGTGTTAAAAGCGCTCAGATGTTTCTGATCTATCATCACCAGTGTTTGCTGAAATCCCCTCCATCAGAACACAACGAACATCTCAGTGAGATGAAGTTTAAGATCAGAATCATTCAACCAGAACAAGACGAGGAACAGCAGCA
>CM060631.1:627500-632500 GCA_030578275.1 Meda fulgida | reverse complement strand
GGTCAAACACGGCTAACGTCTGTCTAACCCGGGCTCAAACACAGCTAACGTCTGTCTAACCCGGGGTCAAACACGGCTAACGTCTGTCTAACCCGGGCTCAAACACGGCTAACGTCTGTCTAACCCGGGGTCAAACACGGCTAACGTCTGTCTAACCCGGGGTCAAACACGGCTAACGTCTGTCTAACCCGGGGTCAAACACGGCTAACGTCTGTCTAACCCGGGGTCAAACACGGCTAACGTCTGTCTAACCCGGGGTCAAACACGGCTAACGTCCGGCTAACGTCTGTCTAACCCGGGGTCAAACACGGGTAACGTCTGTCTAACCCGGGGTCAAACACGGGTAACGTCTGTCTAACCCGGGGTCAAACACGGGTAACGTCTGTCTAACGTCTGTCTAACCCGGAGTCAAACACAGCTAACGTCCGGCTAACGTCTGTCTAACCCGGGGTCAAACACGGGTAACGTCTGTCTAACCCGCGGTCAAACACGGCTAACGTCTGTCTAACCCGGGGTCAAACACGGGTAACGTCTGTCTAACGTCTGTCTAACCCGGGGTCAAACACAGCTAACGTCCGGCTAACGTCTGTCTAACCCGGGGTCAAACACGGGTAACGTCTGTCTAACCCGCGGTCAAACACGGCTAACGTCTGTCTAACCCGCGGTCAAACACGGCTAACGTCTGTCTAACCCGGGGTCAAACACGGGTAACGTCTGTCTAACCCGGGGTCAAACACGGGTTACGTCTGTCTAACCCGGGGTCAAACACAGCTAACGTCCGGCTAACGTCTGTCTAACCCGGGCTCAAACACGGCTAACGTCTGTCTAACCCGGGGTCAAACACAGGGTGAAGCAATAGCCTAAAGATACTGCAAACACACTCGCTCCAGTGCTGGAGGAAACGTGTGTACACGTGCATGAGCATGTTTCAGGGTCAGAGGTCAAACTGATCACCATTACACAGTTTCCCCAACCAGAGAGAACACACACAGCACACGCACGCACACGCACGCACGCACCAGGGATGGAAATTAGCACCTGCCACCAGCCAAATGCGGGTGATTTTGTGTTGTGGCGGGTAAACTCGCTTCACCTACCGGCCTCCGTGGCGGGTAAATAAAAATAGCATACTGGTTCACCCGGACGGCGGACACTTTGAGGAGGCGCACCTTCAACACCCGCGCGCTTCTTCCGTCGAGGCTTGAGCACGAGAGGTGGGAGCTAGCCGCGAGCACATGATGTAAATATGACAGAACAGGCATACCGTAAAACTTCAAATAATAGCCCGGGCTTTTATTTTCCCAAATCGTCGAACTGCACCGGCTTGTATTTGAGACAGGCCTTTATAATTTAGTGTTGAGATGTTGTTCCTAGAGTCTCTAATCACTCAAAATCCCCAAATGCTCCACGTGAAACTGCGGTCTTCCGACCTTTTACTATCGTGTCAATTGATTTTGATTACAGTTACACATTGTCGGTTAAAAAGAAGAAAGTGGCTGGTAGATTTTGAAATCCACCAGCCACAGTGGCCAGTGGACAAAAAAGTTAATTTCCATCCCTGGCACGCACACACACCACACACACGCACGCACGCACACCACACCACACCACACCACACACCACACACCACACACACGCACGCACGCACACCACACCACACCACACCACACACCACACACCACACCACACACCACACACCACACCACACACCACACCACATACCACACACCACACACCACACACCACACACCACACCACACACCACAGCACACACTACACGCACGCACGCACACCACACCACACACCACACGCACGCACACACACCACACACCACACGCACGCACGCACACCACACACCACACGCACGCACGCACACACACCACACACACACCACACACCACACGCACGCACCACACGCACGCACGCACACACACCACACACCACACGCACGCACCACACGCACGCACGCACACACACCACACACCACACGCACGCACCACACGCACGCACGCACACACACCACACACACCACACACCACACCACACACCACACACCACACCACACGCACGCACACACACGCACGCACACCACACCACACCACACACCACACACCACACACCACACACCACACACCACACGCACGCACACACACCACACACACACCACACACACACCACACACCACACGCACGCACGCACACCACACACCACACGCACGCACACACACCACACACACACCACACGCACGCACGCACACCACACACCACACGCACGCACACACACCACACCACACCACACACCACACGCACGCACACACACCACACACACGCACGCACACCACACACACGCACGCACACCACACACCACACCACACACCACACCACACACCACACACCACACCACACCACACACCACACACCACACCACACGCACGCACACACACGCACGCACGCACACCACACCACACCACACACCACACGCACGCACACACACCACACACACACCACACGCACGCACGCACACCACACACCACACCACACCACACACCACACGCACGCACGCACGCACACCACACACACGCACGCACACCACACACACGCACGCACACCACACACACGCACGCACGCACGCACGCACACCACACACACGCACACACACCACACCACACACACGCACGCACGCACGCACGCACACCACACCACACGTACGCACACCACACACACCACACGCACGCACACCACACCACACACCACACACACACCACACCACACGCACGCACGCACGCACACCACACACCACACGCACGCACGCACACCACACCACACCACACCACACCACACCACACACCACACGCACGCCACACACACGCACGCATGCACACCACACACACGCACGCACACACACCACACACACGCACGCACGCACGCACGCACGCACACCACACCACACCACACACACGCACGCACACCACACCACACCAGACACACGCACGCACACCACACGTACGCACACCACACACACCACACGCACACACGCACGCACGCACACCACACCACACGCACGCACATCACACGCACGCCACACCACACACACCACACGCACGCACACACACCACACCACACACACCACATGCACGCGTGCACGCACGCACACCACACACACGCACGCACAGCACACGCATGCACACCACACCACACACACGCACACCACACCACACGCACACACACCACACCACACACACACCCACCACACACACGCACGCGCACACACGCACACCACACCACACACACCACATGCACGCACGCACACTACACCACACCACACACACCACATGCACGCACGCACACCACACCCAAACCACACACACCACACCACACCACACACACCACACCCACCACACCCACACACACGCACACACCACACCACACACACCACACCCACACCACACACACCACACCCACCACACCCACACACCACACACACCACACCCACACCACACGCACGCACACCACACCACACCACACACACCACACGCACGCACACACCACACCACACACACGCACACACCACACCCACACACGCACGCACACACCACACCCACGCACGCCTCACCACACACACGCACACCACACACGCACACCCCACGCAAGCACGCATGGACACACGCACACACCACACACACACCACACACACGCACGCGCACACATGCACCACACACACACACACACCTGGGCTCTAACCCTTGACCAGCCCTGACCATTAGATGACCTTTGCACTTTGACCTCACCGGTGGAGATCGATCATCTGAATAAAAAATTGAATAAAAAAATCAATTAAAGGCCCTTTCACACCGGACGCATAACGAAAAAGCGAAACGGAAAAGTGAATAGTTCGCATGCGAACAAATCGCGTCAAAACCATCCACATCAGCCGCGACGCGAATTCACGATGTTCAGAACGTCAACATTCCAAAATCATCATCATCATCATTATCATCATCTTCATCATCATCATCATCATCATCTTCTTCATCATCTTCATCATCATCATCATCATCATCATCATCATCATCATCATCTTCATCATCATCATCATCATCAGCATCATCATCATCATCATCATCATCTTCTTCTTCATCATCATCATCATCATCATCATCATCATCATCAGCATCATCATCATCATCATCTTCATCATCAGCATCATCATCATCTTCATCATCATCATCATCATCATCATCATCAGCATCATCATCAGCATCATCATCATCATCATCATCATCATCATCTTCATCATCAGCATCATCATCATCTTCATCATCATCATCATCATCATCATCATCAGCATCATCTTCATCATCATCTTCTTCTTCATCATCATCATCATCAGCATCATCATCAGCATCATCATCATCTTCATCATCATCATCATCATCATCATCATCATCTTCATCATCATCATCATCATCATCATCATCAGCATCATCTTCATCATCATCATCATCAGCATCATCTTCATCATCATCATCATCATCATCTTCAGCATCATCATCATCTTCATCATCATCATCTTCATCATCATCTTCATCATCATCATCAGCATCATCTTCATCATCATCTTCTTCTTCTTCATCATCATCATCTTCATCATCATCATCATCATCATCATCAGCATCATCTTCATCATCATCATCATCAGCATCATCTTCATCATCATCATCATCATCATCATCATCAGCATCATCTTCATCATCAGCATCATCAGCATCTTCATCATCATCATCATCTTCATCATCATCATCATCATCATCTTCAGCATCATCATCATCTTCATCATCATCTTCTTCATCATCATCTTCATCATCATCTTCATCATCATCATCAGCATCATCTTCATCATCATCTTCATCAGCATCATCTTCATCATCATCTTCATCATCAGCATCATCTTCATCATCATCATCATCAGCATCATCATCATCATCAGCATCATCATCTTCT
>CM060631.1:610000-622500 GCA_030578275.1 Meda fulgida | reverse complement strand
TAATCTCAAAATATTAGATTTTTTTTTCTTTTAGGATTTTTTTTTTAAGTTGCGTTCAGGGCTTCCATAATTTCTAGACCTAAAAAAGTAATGGAAGTTAATAAAATAATATAAATTTAGGAATATTTTTATAATGAATATACATTTTCTACATGTCAAGCTCTAAAATATTTTTTTGGGTAGAAATTGCTATTTGTTGCGAGTAAAAAGTCCCCCTGTAGTCAATAATTGTATCCCTCAAAACTGACATATTTAAGTGTTTTTTCCTTGAAAAAAGATTCTTCATGGCTTCAAATTAGGGCCGGGACTCGATTAAAAAAATAATCTAATTAATTAGAGGTTTTGTAACTAGTTAATCGAAATTAATCGCATTTTAATTGCATAAATATTTGACCTGAGAACAGTGAGAAGTAATTTTTTTCACATGGATTTTTAGTATACCATTGAATAATGACTGAATACATAAGCTTAAGCAACAAAATATTGTTTATTTTTGTTCAACCAAGTCCAGCAGACCAGTGTTTTTTGCCATTAAGTGTAGCAATAGCATATTCAAGGAGCACAGCATATTCAATAGCATACAAGGAATTCGCTATTGCTATTAGTGTAGTGTAACAATATCGCTACACTACACTAATAGCAATAGCGAATTCCTTGTTGCATAGCTTGCACACAACCGTGCTCTTATCGACGCTTCCGTCCGTTCGTTTTTTGTAGGGATGCACCGAATCCAGATTTGTGGGGTTCGGCCGAATACCGAATCCGAATCCTACTCTCATCCTCAGTCCATTAACACAGTAAACACATTAATGAAGTAAACAACGTGGATTTTTGATTTGATTTTAAATTTTATTTTAACTGTAAAAAAAAAAAAGAAAAAAAAAAGAATAAGCAACATTGCATTTTAACAGCGGCGATGTTGTGTATTGTTTAGGGTCCTTGCCACCACGACACAAATCGGAATTGCAAATTGAACATATAGCTTGACTTGAACTGCCTTCTTTTGACTGAAAGTACTGCCAAACAACACTTTCTACTCATGAGTTCCATTTTCACTTTCTCACAGCTCCTGCACTCGATCGGTCCTCCTGCTGTAACGAGATGAAATAAGGTGTGGCCCCTTTAAGAGCTGCGCGCTCCCGGTTGAACTGTCTGCAGGCTGTATTGTGTGTGCCGTGCGCCTCGAACACCCCATGTATGCGCGTCGTTTCTGTTTGATGCTCATTTTTATCTTAATTTGTTTATTAAGTAAAGCTGTGGACGGTAGAACGTGTGACAGACAGTTACACGAGTTCGATTGGGGAATAAAGTGCGAGTTGTTGTGAGATGCCAATCGCCTCCGTGAGTCTGTCTGGCCTCTGCAATAACTTTAGCTGTGAGCTATCTCTATTTTCCTTCTTGACAGCGCGTTACACTACAGGCTTGTTCGACTTGAACCGGCGCTGCACAGACCGATCGGTTTATGACATCAGAGTAACGTTACCGAGAGAGCAATTCAACGGTACTTTGATGTCATTCACCGATCGAGATCTGTGCAGCGCCCGTGATCAACGGCGGCGTGACGTCGATGTAGCGCGCGCAGTGCAAGCCTAGGGTTCGGTTCGGTGGAGAAAAAATCTAAGGTTCGGCAGAAACCGAACCCCGTTAAAAAGCCCAATATTCGGCCGAATCCTGGATTCGGTGCATCCCTAGTTTTTTGTAACAAAATTTCCCATCCACCGGCCAACCAAAGCGAGCTCGTCAGCTTCTTCGTCATGAACATAGATATATGCACATGAATATTGTTGTGAGATTGTCTTTTGTCCCTGTTAAGCTACCCTAGTTCGGGGTATGCTAACCACTAGAGTCGAACGCATAGCTTATGTTATTCTGTACCAGTCCAATAAAACTCTCTTGAATATAGACCACGACCCTTGCGTTGCCTCATATCATGACATGGTGTCAGAATTAAGGATTTCACGCCGACATTAAGCGCAAGATGGCAAAGTTTGGACCTCCCGAGCCGTTTGATTTCTCCCAGCCAGCGGAGTGGCTTACATGGCGGCAGAGATTCTCCCGGTTCAGAGTCGCATCGAAACTTGACAAAGAGAGCAGCGAAGTGCAGGTGAACTCGCTTTTGTACTCCATGGGGAGAGATGCCGAACCTATTTACGGCTCGTTTGTGTTTCCTGCGGCAACCGAGGCCATGCCACATCCAGAGTATGAGTTTAATCTAGTGATGCAGAAGTTTGATGAACACTTTGTCCCGAAAAGAAACGTCATCCACGATCGCGCCTGTTTTCATAAGCGGAGCCAAAGGGCCGGTGAGACAGTTGAAGCTTTCGTGCGGAGCCTGTTCGAGCTCGCGCAGCACTGCGAGTTCGGTGCGGGGAAGGACGAACAAATCCGGGACCGGATCGTCATCGGAATAATGGACAAAGAGGTTTCGCAAAAACTCCAGCTAGAGGCGGACCTGACTCTGGAGAGAGCCATCCAGCTTGCACGGCAAAGTGAACAAGTGAAACAACAAAGTGCAGAGCGTGTGGAAACTACAGTGAATGAGGTGAGACAGAAACAGTACAATAGCACAAGGAGGAGCTACGATAAACCACGGCAGGGACAAGGACAGAAATACAGTGAGAACAAACTTAACTGTCAGAGATGCAACAGGATGCATGGAAAAAAAGAAAGCTGTCCAGCTCGGAACAAAAGGTGCAGAAAGTGCAACAAAATCGGACATTTCGAGGCTGTGTGTAAATCCAAGATGCTGAAACAAGTCAGAGCAGAGGCTGTTATGGATTCAGACGAGGATTCATTTTTTATTGGAGAACTATTCCTGAGAGCAACCACAAAGTCAAAGCCAAATATCATTGAGGAGTCAAACCCGGATACTGACTGGGATGTAGAGTTGCTAGTGAATGACAGTCCAGTGGATTTTAAAATCGACACAGGTGCTGATACCACCGTTATGACAGAAGCAACTTTCAGCAAACTACGTCAAAAACCAAAACTGAACGAGTCCAGGCCAACAGTGTACAGCCCAGGTGGGAAAGTCCGATGCGTGGGTAAGTTCCTTGCCACCACTACATACAAAGGACAGAAATACCAATACTGGATTACAGTCATAAAAGGACAGTATGTAAGTAACTTGTTGGGCAAGGCGGTGGCAAAGCGCATGGGGCTGGTTGCAAGAGTCAATGTTATCACTAGTGACTTAACAAGCGATGTGTTCGGGGAAATAGGTCTACTGAACTGTGAGCCTGTAAAGATCGAGCTGACTGAGGAAGCAGTCCCATACAGCGTCAACACGCCACGCAGAGTTCCGTTTCCGCTCCTTCCAAAAGTGGAGAAAGAGCTAAAGCGTATGCTGAGCCTCGAGATCATTGAGGAAGTTACAGAGCCGACGGACTGGTGTGCCCCAATGGTGCCCGCTCCAAAACGCAACAAGGATGAGGTCAGAGTGTGTGTGGATTTGAAACGCTTGAACAAGGGAGTGAAGCGCGAACGTTATATTTTGCCCACACTGGACGATATAACACCTAGGCTGGCAGGAGCCAAGGTTTTCTCCACCCTGGATGCCTCTAGCGGGTTCTGGCAAATTCCATTGGACCCCAGCTGCCAGAGGTCGACAACCTTCATTACCCCAATGGGCCGGTTTTGCTTCAAACGTCTGCCATTTGGCATTACATCAGCGCCTGAGATTTTCCAGCGGCTGATGACCGACCTGCTCAAAGGCCTAGAAGGGACGGTCGTTGTGATGGACGATATCCTGGTTTACGGATCTACAAAGGAGGTCATCGGGGTATCTCGACGCGGTGTTGCGGACGGTTAAGGCGTCCGGTCTCAAGCTCAACAGAGCTAAGTGTCACTTTGGAAAGACTGAACTGCAGTTCTTTGGACACATCATAAGCGCGGATGGTGTGAAGCCGGATGAGAGCAAAGTGGAGGCTATCGCTCAGATGTCCAGCCCCTCCAACGTGGACCAGCTGCGACAGGTGCTCGGACTGGTTAACTATGTTGGAAAATTCTTGCCAGGCCTGTCTACAGTGTTGCATCCACTCACTAACCTGCTCAAGAAAGAGACTGCGTGGGTTTGGAGTGAGCCTCAGGAGCAAGCATTTAACCAAGCAAAAGCAATGCTCATGGCTGCACCAGCCCTTTGTTATTACAACGCCAACAAACCAACAGTGGTCAGTGCCGACGCCAGCAGTTATGGCCTTGGTGCTGCCCTGTTGCAAGACCACGATGGAGAGTTGCGGCCCGTTGCCTTTTGCTCGCGCACACTCACTGATGCGGAGAAGAGGTATTCGCAGATCGAAAAGGAGTGTCTGGCATCTGTTTGGGCTTGTGAACGTTTCGCCCGCTACATCCAAGGTATGGGCCGGGTCCGTTTACAAACTGACCACAAGCCACTGGTGCCATTGATCAACTCATACGATCTGGACAAAACGCCACTACGATGTCAGAGACTGCTCATGCGCCTCATGCGATTCAACGTCACTACTGAACATGTTCCCGATAAGCAGCTAGTAGTCGCAGATACACTCTCCAGACATCCACTGAAAGACAGTTTCGTGCCTGAAACGGAAACCCAAGTAAAGGCATATGTGAACACTATGGTGGCTAGCAAACCAATCAAGTCACCCAAGCTCGAGGAAATTCGCAGAGTCACGCAAAGCGATGCTGAACTTCAAAAAGTAATCACATTCATCAGAAAAGGGTGGCTTCGCAAAATGGCGGAGGGCTCACCACTGCGTGGATACTATGCAGCCAGGAATCACTTATCAGAGTCGGACAGTCTGGTCCTATACCACGACCGCATAGTAGTTCCAGCAGTACTCAGAGCTGAGGTCCTGGACCAATTGCACGGAGGTTACCAGGGCCTCACCAAGTGTCGGGAGCGAGCCAAGTTGACAGTTTGGTGGCCAAACATCGGAGCACAGATCACAAACAAAGTGAAATTATGTGACTTTTGCAGAGAGCACAAACCTACACAAAGACGTGAACCACTGGTAACCACTCCCCTGCCCAGTGGCCCATGGCAAAGGATTGCTGTTGACCTGTTCGAGTTGGAGGGTAAGACTTTTCTTGTCGCTGTCGATTACTTCTCTAGAGACATTGAGATTGCTTCCCTCACCACCATTACCAGCAAGCAGGTTATTAACAAGCTCAAGCACATTTTTGTGAGATGGGGCATCCCGCTAGAACTGGTCAGTGACAACGGGACACAGTTCACATCAGCAGAGTTCCAGGATTTCAAACAGAGGTATGGTTTCACTCACATTACCTCCAGCCCATATTATCCACAGTCGAACGGAGCTGCAGAAAGGGCTGTTCAGACTGCCAAGTACATCCTCAAACAGCCGGATCCCTGCTTGGCCCTTATGGGTTATCGCTCTACACCAATCGCAGCAACAGGTGAAAGTCCAGCACGGCTCATGACTGGTAGACAAATCCGTACTACAGTTCCGGTCCTAGAAAAGTCATTGCTGCCACGTCCATTCAACCCGGATCAAGTCTACATGAAGGACGCTGCAGCGAAAAGTTCATACAGATTCTACTACAACCGCAGTCATTCGGCAGGTGCGCTCCCTGAACTTCACCCTGGTCAAACTGTTAGAGTGAAGCTCGATGGGGAGAAGGGATGGGCCACACCTGCCAGGGTCATAAGTAAGTCCAAGGAGCCGAGATCCTACCTCGTGGAGATGGCCAATGGGAATGTGACCCGTCGGAACAGGCGTCACCTCCAGACTGTTCCTGAGACCGAACCTCCTGCGGAATGGCAATGTGCTCAGTCCACAGCGTCTCAGCAAGACAGCGGTTCCCCACCGACAGATGTGATGGCGCTGCCGGAATCACCAGTGAGCCAGCTACCAGCAGGCCCTTCCTCAGAGCCTCCCCTTCCACCATCTACTCCTGTCAAAAGAACCTCCAGGGGCCGTGAGATAAAAGTGCCTCTTAGGCTGCGAGACTGATGATATTAAAAAGGGCAGAATAACCCCTTCCAGGACTGAGGGCAGTCTACCCCTGTGACGTCCTGCACCGTTCTGAGATTATTTGCAGAATGGAAACAAAAGGGAGATGTTATTTGATAACAAATTTAACATAGTTGTTGCATTTACTTAGTTATATTGTTTAAGGAAATTTAAGATTTAATTAATATAGCAAAATACTGATGTTTGGAATCTTGTTATTGCTAACTTCCAAAAGGGGGAGATGTTGTGAGATTGTCTTTTGTCCCTGTTAAGCTACCCTAGTTTGGGGTATGCTAACCACGAGAGTCGAACGCATAGCTTATGTTATTCTGTACCAGTCCAATAAAACTCTCTTGAATATAGACCACGACCCTTGCGTTGCCTCATATCATGACAAATATAAAGCACATGATATCGGGAAGCAATGTAATACACGCATGACAGCGATGCGCAAATTGAGTTACCCCTCTCACTCCTTCTAGTATTATTGATAACCTATATCTTATCCCATGCGATTTGGCTATTGATATTACAGAAGTCCTGTGGTAAAATTACATCATTAGCTTACTCCATCTACCCTTGTAAAGTTAATCCGAATAGGGCTCTCGATATTTCCCCCTCTTACATCCACATACAATAAAAAGGTATAGGCTTAATGTTGTCCGAATTTAATTTTTGGAAATGACTGAGGCAGACACGTTGAAAAGCTTCTTCTCAATTTTTATTACAGGTGGCTGCGTTCTGTGTGTGTGAAAGTGTGTGTGTGTGTGTGTGTGTGTGTGTGAGAGAGAGAGAGAGAGAGAGAGAGAGAGAGAGAGACAGACTGCTCGTGTTTGTTTGTGTGTCTGTTCGTGTCACAAATCATAAATTGTTTCTGCAACTTATTAAATTATCTTACTTTACTGCAACTATCTGTTTCTGCTTCTTTATTATATTTATAGTGTGTGATTCATAAAATACATTATATCCTTCATCACACATATTGTGGCTGGTCACTTTATGTCATATATCAGAATTATATTACTTTATGTCATATATTATTATTATATTACTGTTAAGCCTACTATAGATATTAAAATACGCCGAACCATGTATCCTGTATCATAGCTACATGAATCACATTGGCAGCAAAAAAACCGCGTGAAAATCAGTTCAGTGTTCAGTGAGATATGATTAATGTAATGCGCTGACAGCTCATTTCACCTGCCAAACAGATTACACTGAGCGGAGAGGATGCCCGGTTTAAGATGGCGGCTCCAATTCTCGTCCGTGCCATAGGCAGTAGGCACCCATATGATGTCTATGGTCATGAACGCTAGGTGGTGCGCCAGTATAATCGGTCCGCCGAAACTCATCCAGTGAGAAACGTTCCGCGGTGCAAAAATAAGTGCGATTAAAAATGTTTTTTTGTGTAATTAATTAACGCGTTAAAGTCCCGGCCCTACTTCAAATATCTTGAATGTAACTCAACACCCTTGCCCATTTAGTATTTGGGGTTCTATGAATATGCAAATGAGCCCCGCCTCCACTCACTCACTCAGAGATGCACTGGTTGACGAGCACACGTTGATCTGATTGGTTACAAGGTCGTTTGTGACGTCAGAAACACCAGCGATTTCAAACAGTATTTTTGAGGCTGTCTTTGGTTCACTGCAGTTTTAAGCAGAAAATACTCAGCAGTGCTGGCGACTTATGAACTCACACATGCTTGTCTTAAAGCGTATTAAAAACACCACATAGACACATAAACAACATTAAAAGATGGATTTTCACCACAGGAGGACTTAAAAAAAACCTGTAATGACTTTAATAGTCATTATATTGCATTTTATATATATATATATATATATATATATATATATATATATATATTGACAACTGAACACAACACACACACACACACACACACACAATAAAACACAGCTCACACATTATTAGTGATTCTATCTACACCATCTGTTGTGACACATGGAATCAGGTGTTTGCATCATTCTGACATTCATCTGATAATACAGATGTGTGTGTTTGTATTTAATGTTGTGCAGTAATACAGAATCTGATCATATGTGTAAAAAATACTTTGTATAATAGCCTACATTAAAATAAAACTGCCTAATAGAGAGTTAAACTGAAGCAAACAGCAGAAAATGTAAAATATATCTATGAAGACTTTATTCTCCGCATGAGCTCCAGTAAATAAACGAGTGCTTTCTGATTATATTGAAATGTTGTGTTTTTAAAGGTGCAGTCTGTAAGAATGACAGCTAGTGGTGGAAATAGGTACTGCCGTCCAAACTCAGAATATCAGAGATCGTTGTTCCCCGCCTCCTCAGACTCACGCTCACGAGGGTTGCCGGTTTGAGGACACGCAACAGGAATGAACAAGGAGACTTAGACACTGTAAATAGAGTTTATTTATCCACATTTTTATATGCTCTCGTTCATAGAGACTTTTAAATGAATACTTTTTAGGTTCGGTAGAATCTCTGACCCAGTTTGTTTGCTGGCTGCAGTATATCCCGGAGTGTCAAAATACTATTGGCTGAACTGGCAGTGGGCGGAGTCACACAGAACAAAACAAAAACAGACAGACAACACAGAATGTGTAAAATAAGTAAAATAACTGGCAGTAGAAGTGTTTTTCAGAGAAACAAGTATATGAAGTATATGTTTCCTAAATATCTACAAACATAGGATGGTATTTTATGCTTTAGTAGAGTGAAAAAGCTGCATTCAGCAGCTTTTCTGATCCAAGCGCTCCGATCAGACTTTACAGAACAGAGCGGCAGTGACCAGAGCAAATCCCGTGAGCAGGAACGTGACTTTATGGATGCGATGCTTCGGAGAGGCCGATTCCTGCCACAGCAGTCCAGCGATGGAGATGTAGATGAAGATCCCAGACGCCAGACCCTCGACGGCACATCGCACCAGCTGACCCGGAGCGCTGGGATTCATCCTGACCATTCCCATTCCCATCACGATTCCCAGCGGACAGGAGAGGGAGAACAGAAAGAGGCAAGCGGACGCCACGGCCTGACGGAGACCGCAGTGGCTCATCCGTACGGAGAGACTGAACGCCACTATTCCCTGCCGGAGAAACAGCGTCACACAAATCTGCGGGATTAGTTCGGCATCCGGCTGGGATCCGGCCCTCAGACCCTCGACCAGAGCACACACACACAGGCAGAACACCAGGAGAAACATACGCAGAGCCATGTGCTCCGGAGAAGCGGATCCGTCGCTCCAGGAGAGACGATGGGAACGCCCGGGAGAATCCCGACTCTGGGTCACGTGAGGGTCTATGAGCGCCTGTTTCTCGAGGGGTTCGTGGCCCGTCGGATCTCGGAACGCCAGCAGCATCTGCTCCGACACGAACACCAGAAGGAATCCCATGGACACGATGAACTCGGCCAGCGGGAAATGAAGCTGCACAGACAGAGACTCTCATTAATCACATGTTTAACATCGAAGAAGGTTTTAACTCCTCCTTTAGTGGTAATACAGAACAAAGGTTTACAAATTAAACCCTCAACATGCATTTTTATCATCTATTGTGGCATCATGGGGGGGCGTGTTCAATGGCAGATACATTGCCCTCAGATGGCTGGAGCAAGATGGCCGCCTGTTAAGGACTACAAAACCCAGAATGCCTGAGAGGCCAGCGCCAGCTAATGGCCGGCAGCTCTAATAGTGTGTGTGAGCGCCTGTTGATGGTGTGTGTGGCTGGGGAAAGGACATGTCCCTCTGTGGAACAAAGAAGATTAAAGTTGTTTTGAGCTAAGGATATTTAAGTTGTAAATCTAGTAGTACATCCTCAAGAAGCCAGAGTTGGGGCCAAGGCCACTAACCAAAAGACAAGTAAAGTCCTTCCTTGGCCAAGCCAATTATTACAAGAGACCTGTGGCGGACTGGTGAGGTGGAGCAAAGAGGCAGAGGAGGCTTCAGAACTGACCATCACTGAGCTGACTTAAGCTGGACTGTGACGCTCTTTTCTTCTGGAAACAAACTTTGTTACATTATTTTCCTGTCATCTCTGTAAAGCTGCTT
The DNA here is from genome assembly GCA_030578275.1 of Meda fulgida. NCBI lineage: Eukaryota > Metazoa > Chordata > Actinopteri > Cypriniformes > Leuciscidae > Meda > Meda fulgida. The sequence goes on along the minus strand of CM060631.1, from coordinate 612,499 downwards.
TGAAACACTCTGTTGTTATTGTAAAAAGCGCTGTATAAATAAAGGTGACTTGTCTTGTAGTCAAACCAAAATTTATTCAGACATCTTCAACTTTTCTCACATTATCAGTTTATTCGCTATAGTTTAGAAAATGGTATTAAATATGAGCAGAACTCAGAGTTATTAAACTGATATGTCACTGGTTTTGTCCGTCCTTCTGTTAGACTCACACATGAATTATGATGAATATCTGTCAGCTGGTAAATTTAACTACACAATTAGAGAATACCAGTTTAGCTCCACCAGTGACCAAGCAATGCTTCATGTTGTTCAGTCTGTGTGTAAAAGAGCATCAGCAGTTTCAGAAAAACACTGAAGAAAACATGATCAGCTCAAAGTGGAGAATCATTTCTGGCCCCGAAGTTATTTTGCTCTCCTCACTTACATAAATGAGCTATAGTGTCCTGCAACCACTGGTAAAAAATATCAAAAATTATATCTGGGTGTTTGAATAATTTTTGATATGACCGTATATACAACTGTTAAAAAGTTTTGGGGTCGGTACGATTTATTATTGTTTTTGAAAGAGTCTCTTCTGCTGCATTTATTTAATCAGAAATACAGTGAAATATTATTAATGTAAATCATCTGTTTTCTATGTGAATATCTAGTAAAGTGTAATTTATTCCTGTGATCAAAGCTGTATTTCAGCATCATTACTCCAGTCTCCAGTGTCACATGATCCTTCAGAAATCAGGAGAATATGATGATCTGAGGCTCAAGAAACATTTATGATTATTATCAGTGTTGAACACAGTTCATGTTTTTGTGGAAACTGCTCTTTCAAAAATATCAATATATCGTACCGACCCAAAGCTTTTCAGCGCTATATACTGTACACTCACCAGTACAATTTATAAACGCACTTACTCACATACTTTGATAATAATAATAAATAAAAATGATTAATGACTGACCGCGAGGCCGAGCCGGCTGAAGGTTTCTCTGGCGTGGGTCAGATAATCAGGCAGCAGATCCAGCAAACATGAGCACAGAAACACACCGTCAGACAAACACGAGGCCAGACTCACGACTCCGAGCCACACACCTGAGGGACACACAGAGAGGATCATGGGACACACAGAGAGGATCATGGGACACACAGAGAGGATCATGGGACACACAGAGAGGATCATGGGACACACAGAGAGGATCATGGGACACACAGAGAGGATCATGGGACACACAGAGAGGATCATGGGACACCCACACACAGAGAGGATCATGGGACACCCACACACAGAGAGGATCATGGGACACACAGAGAGGATCATGGGACACACAGAGAGGATCATGGGACACACAGAGAGGATCATGGGACACACAGAGAGGATCATGGGACACACAGAGAGGATCATGGGACACCCACACACAGAGAGGATCATGGGACACCCACACACAGAGAGGATCATGGGACACACAGAGAGGATCATGGGACACCCACACACAGAGAGGATCATGGGACACACAGAGAGGATCATGGGACACACAGAGAGGATCATGGGACACACAGAGAGGATCATGGGACACACAGAGAGGATCATGGGACACACAGAGAGGATCATGGGACACACAGAGAGGATCACGGGACACACAGAGAGGATCACGGGACACACAGAGAGGATCACGGGACACACAGAGAGGATCATGGGACACACAGAGAGGATCACGGGACACACAGAGAGGATCACGGGACACACAGAGAGGATCATGGGACACACAGAGAGGATCACGGGACACACAGAGAGGATCACGGGACACACAGAGAGGATCACGGGACACACAGAGAGGATCACGGGACACACAGAGAGGATCACGGGACACACAGAGAGGATCATGGGACACCCACACACAGAGAGGATCACGGGACACACAGAGAGGATCATGGGACACCCACACACAGAGAGGATCACGGGACACACAGAGAGGATCATGGGACACCCACACACAGAGAGGATCACGGGACACACAGAGAGGATCACGGGACACACAGAGAGGATCATGGGACACACAGAGAGGATCATGGGACACACAGAGAGGATCATGGGACACACAGAGAGGATCATGGGACACCCAGAGAGGATCATGGGACACACAGAGAGGATCATGGGACACCCACATAATGATGAACGCAGTTGCTCAGCGCTGTTTGTTTGAACCGCGAGAGGCGTCAATTGCCGTCATTACGTTGTGCGTCAAGTTCAAGTGTTACTCTTTAAATCGATGTGTACGGCCGTCTGCCGGAAGCTAGTCATTTTAGCAGATCAAGTTTTAAATATGGATATTTTTCTTACAAGAACGCATCGCTACGCTTCAGAAGGCCTTTATTAACCCCCGGATGCACTTTTATCATGAATGGATGCGCTTTGATGGACTTCCAAATACAAACACCCATTGGATCCCATTATAAAGCTTGGAAGAGCCAGGACATTTTAATATAACTTGTGTATAAATGCCATA
>CM060631.1:597500-605000 GCA_030578275.1 Meda fulgida | reverse complement strand
AAATAAAGTAATTGTTTAAAAATATATGAATATGTGAATAAAAAGGAAGTAAACACTGTAACAGGGCACTCAGTAATCTGGTAATTTCATGCGCACTGATAATCATATTTTTTTACTTTGACAAGGTAACGCTAATTTTACATACAGCACAGTGAAAACCAGATGAATATGACAGTGGGCATCTGGATATGGCACAGCATAGTTTAAAATGCAGGATTTAAAGTGTTTCGATCGCGTGTCCTGACACACAGGCTACACATGCACACCTCACAAGATATCACAGCTGGATTCAATGAAATCTGCAAGGTTTGTGAAATTAAATGTTTATTAGATATTTAGAGATTTGTTTAAATGTAGATTTGTTTGTTATGTAGATGCGCATTTGCTGAATGTTGACGGTAAATGAGAAAGTATTTTAGCCTGATTGCTTGCCTTTTCTGTTACAATAATACAAACATAAAAAGCAAACGCATTACATTTACTTTCTTTGATTACCAGTTCTGTGGCCACCAGTTCTGTCTAACGAAGTATTAGATATGACTGACAGAGATGGTAAACTAATGAAGAGGAGAATGTGAGAGAGCGCTGTGTGATCAGGCGCTGCCGTTCTCTTCTCAGCGCCGCCCGTCAAAATAAAAGTCCCGCTTCCAACACATCGGCCAATCAGAAAAACTTATCGGCCAATGCCATTATTTTGAAAAAAGCCAAATATCGCTTTATATCGTGGCGATATATATCAGTCGACCACTACCATAAAGTAAGTTATTTAGTTGATCTCCATGCAATCCACATGCAATCCGCATGTAATCCGCATGTAATCTGCTTGTAATCCACATGTAATCTCAATGTAATCTCAATGTAATCCACATGTAATCTCAATGTAATCCACATGTAATCTGCATGTAATCTCAATATAATCCACATGTAATCTCAATGTAATCCACATGTAATCTCAATGTAATCTGCTTGTAATCCACATGTAATCTCAATGTACTCTGCTTGTAATCCACATGTAATCCGAATGTAATCTGCTTGTAATCCACATGCATGTAATCTCAATGTAATCTGCATGTAATTCCCATGTAATCCGCTTGTAATCCGCATGTAATCTACATGTAATCTCAATGTAATCCACTTGTAATCATGTTCTCACGCGTCTGGTCTGTTCAGATGAGTGGAGCTCTCAGATGCTGCTGTCGGAGTCGTGTGTGGTCAACGAGCTGGTGTCGTCTGTGAAGTTGGAGAATGTTACTACTCATGACATTCAAAACATGCACCACCCCGACAGTTTTTTGGTAGGTTTATTTTAAAGGAAGGGTTCAGCCAAACTGCGTGAGCTCATGTCGCTGACATTTAAACTCTCCTGTTCAGGTTTATCCTGACCTTCAGCTCACAGACGAGGAGCAGAAGCTCCTGGATCAGGAGGGAATTTCTCTGCCCAATAATCTGCCCTTAACAAAGGTCAGACACGGAGTGTGTGAGAGTGAGTGTGAGAGTGAGTGTGAGAGTGAGTGTGAGAGTGAGTGTGAGTGTGAGAGTGAGAGTGAGAGTGAGTGTGAGAGTGAGTGTGAGAGTGAGTGTGAGAGTGAGTGTGAGAGTGAGTGTGAGAGTGAGTGTGAGAGTGAGTGTGAGAGTGAGTGTGAGTGTGAGAGTGAGAGTGAGTGTGAGTGTGAGAGTGAGTGTGAGAGTGAGTGTGAGAGTGAGTGTGAGAGTGAGTGTGAGAGTGAGTGTGAGAGTGAGTGTGAGAGTGAGAGTGAGTGTGAGAGTGTGTGAGAGTGTGTGTGTGTGTGTGGAGATGAATACAGCGCTGATGGGACTGTTAATCTCACAGGCTGAGGAGAGAATCCTGAAGAAAGTGAGACGGAAGATCCGGAACAAACTCTCAGCTCAGGACAGTCGCAGGAGGAAGAAGGATTACATCGACGGTCTGGAGAGCAGGTGAGGTCACCTGACCCCCCCAACACACAGTCACCTGACCCCCCCAACAGTCACCTGACCCCCCAACACACAGTCACCTGACCCCCCAACACAGTCACCTGACCCCCAACACACAGTCACCTGACCCCCCAACACACAGTCACCTGACCCCCCTAACAGTCACCTGACCCCCAAACACACAGTCACCTGACCCCCAACACACAGTCACCTGACCCCCCAACACACGGTCACCTGACCCCCAACACACAGTCACCTGACCCCCCAACACACAGTCACCTGACCCCCCTAACAGTCACCTGACCCCCAAACACACAGTCACCTGACCCCCAACACACAGTCACCTGACCACCCCAACACACAGTCACCTGACCCCCCTAACACAGTCACCTGACCCCCCTAACACAGTCACCTGACCCCCCTAACACACAGTCACCTGAACCCCTTAACACAGTCACCTGAACCCCTCAACTCAGTCACCTGAACCCCTTAACAGTCACCTGACCCCCCCAACACAGTCACCTGAACCCCCAACACAGTCACCTGACCCCCTTAACAGTCACCTGACCCCAGCACACAGTCACCTGACCCCCAGCACGCAGTCACCTGACCCCCAGCACGCAGTCACCTGACCCCCATCACGCAGTCACCTGACCCCCCCATCACGCAGTCACCTGACCCCCCCAACACAGTCACCTGACCCCCCCAACACACAGTCACCTGACCCCCCAACACACAGTCACCTGACACCCCCAACACACAGTCACCTGACCCCCAACACACAGTCACCTGACCCCCAACACACAGTCACCTGACCCCCAACACACAGTCACCTGACCCCCCCCCAACGCAGTCACCTGACCCCCCTAACACAGTCACCTGACCCCCTAACACACAGTCACCTGACCCCCTTAACACAGTCACCTGACCCCCTTAACACAGTCACCTGACCCCCCGACACAGTCACCTGACCCCCCGACACAGTCACCTGACCCCCGACACAGTCACCTGACCCCCCCGCCACAGTCACCTGACCCCCCCGACACACAGTCACCTGACCCCCAACACACAGTCACCTGACCCCCCATCACACAGTCACCTGACCCCCCCCAACGCAGTCACCTGACCCCCCTAACACACAGTCACCTGACCCCCTTGACACAGTCACCTGACCCCCTTGACACAGTCACCTGACCCCCTTGACACAGTCACCTGACCCCCCCGACACAGTCACCTGACCCCCCCGACACAGTCACCTGATCAACCCTCCAGACACTCGCGAGGTCACCTGACCAACCCCCCCGACACACGCGAGGTCACCTGAAGTCCCCCTCCGACACACGCGAGGTCACCTGAAGTCCCCCCGACACACGCGAGGTCACCTGAAGTCCCCCTCCGACACACGCGAGGTCACCTGAAGTCCCCCCGACACACGCGAGGTCACCTGAAGTCCCCCCCGACACACGCGAGGTCACCTGAAGTCCCCCGTCCCCCTCCGACACACGCGAGGTCACCTGAAGTCCCCCTCCGACACACGCGAGGTCACCTGAAGTCCCCCCCGACACACGCGAGGTCACCTGAAGTCCCCCCCGACACACGCGAGGTCACCTGAAGTCCCCCCCGACACACGCGAGGTCACCTGAAGTCCCCCTAACACACAGTCACATGACCCCCCCAACGCAGTCACATGACCCCCCCCAACGCAGTCACCTGACCCCCACACACACAGTCACCTGACCCCCACACACACAGTCACCTGACCCCCCGACACACAGTCACCTGACCAACCCAACACACAGTCACCTGACCCCCCTAACACAGTCACCTGACCCCCCTAACACAGTCACCTGACCCCCCTAACACACAGTCACCTGAACCCCTTAACACAGTCACCTGAACCCCTCAACTCAGTCACCTGAACCCCTTAACAGTCACCTGACCCCCCCAACACAGTCACCTGAACCCCCAACACAGTCACCTGACCCCCTTAACAGTCACCTGACCCCAGCACGCAGTCACCTGACCCCCAGCACGCAGTCACCTGACCCCCAGCACGCAGTCACCTGACCCCCAGCACGCAGTCACCTGACCCCCCCATCACGCAGTCACCTGACCCCCCCATCACGCAGTCACCTGACCCCCCCAACACAGTCACCTGACCCCCCCAACACACAGTCACCTGACCCCCCAACACACAGTCACCTGACACCCCCAACACAGTCACCTGACCCCCAACACACAGTCACCTGACCCCCAACACACAGTCACCTGACCCCCTTAACACAGTCACCTGACCCCCTTAACACAGTCACCTGACCCCCTTAACACAGTCACCTGACCCCCCCCCCAACGCAGTCACCTGACCCCCCCCCCAACGCAGTCACCTGACCCCCCTAACACAGTCACCTGACCCCCCTAACACAGTCACCTGACCCCCTTAACACAGTCACCTGACCCCCTTAACACAGTCACCTGACCCCCCGACACAGTCACCTGACCCCCTTAACACAGTCACCTGACCCCCTTAACACAGTCACCTGACCCCCCCCCCAACGCAGTCACCTGACCCCCCTAACACAGTCACCTGACCCCCTAACACACAGTCACCTGACCCCCTTAACACAGTCACCTGACCCCCTTAACACAGTCACCTGACCCCCCGACACAGTCACCTAACCCCCCGACACAGTCACCTGACCCCCCCGCCACAGTCACCTGACCCCCCCGACACACAGTCACCTGACCCCCAACACACAGTCACCTGACCCCCCATCACACAGTCACCTGACCCCCCCCAACGCAGTCACCTGACCCCCCTAACACACAGTCACCTGACCCCCCATCACACAGTCACCTGACCCCCCCCAACGCAGTCACCTGACCCCCCCAACACACAGTCACCTGACCCCCCATCACACAGTCACCTGACCCCCCCCAACGCAGTCACCTGACCCCCCTAACACACAGTCACCTGACCCCCTTGACACAGTCACCTGACCCCCTTGACACAGTCACCTGACCCCCTTGACACAGTCACCTGAACCCCTTGACACAGTCACCTGACCCCCCCGACACAGTCACCTGACCAACCCTCCAGACACTCGCGAGGTCACCTGACCAACCCCCCCGACACACGCGAGGTCACCTGAAGTCCCCCCCGACACACGCGAGGTCACCTGAAGTCCCCCTCCGACACACGCGAGGTCACCTGAAGTCCCCCCGACACACGCGAGGTCACCTGAAGTCCCCCGTCCCCCTCCGACACACGCGAGGTCACCTGAAGTCCCCCTCCGACACACGCGAGGTCACCTGAAGTCCCCCCCGACACACGCGAGGTCACCTGAAGTCCCCCCCGACACACGCGAGGTCACCTGAAGTCCCCCCCGACACACGCGAGGTCACCTGAAGTCCCCCTAACACACAGTCACATGACCCCCCCAACGCAGTCACATGACCCCCCCCAACGCAGTCACCTGACCCCCACACACACAGTCACCTGACCCCCACACACTCAGTCACCTGACCCCCCGACACACAGTCACCTGACCAACCCCCAGACACACGCGAGGTCACCTGAAGTCCCCCTCCGACACACGCGAGGTCACCTGAAGTCCCCCCGACACACGCGAGGTCACCTGAAGTCCCCCGTCCCCCGTCCCCCTCCGACACACGCGAGGTCACCTGAAGTCCCCCTCCGACACACGCGAGGTCACCTGAAGTCCCCCCCGACACACGCGAGGTCACCTGAAGTCCCCTCCGACACACGCGAGGTCACCTGAAGTCCCCCCCGACACACGCGAGGTCACCTGAAGTCCCCCCCGACACACGCAGTCACATGACCCCCCCAACGCAGTCACATGACCCCCCCCAACGCAGTCACCTGACCCCCACACACACAGTCACCTGACCCCCACACACACAGTCACCTGACCCCCCGACACACAGTCACCTGACCAACCCAACACACAGTCACCTGACCCCCCTAACACAGTCACCTGACCCCCCTAACACACAGTCACCTGACCCCCCTAACACACAGTCACCTGAACCCCTTAACACAGTCACCTGAACCCCTCAACTCAGTCACCTGAACCCCTTAACAGTCACCTGACCCCCCCAACACAGTCACCTGAACCCCCAACACAGTCACCTGACCCCCTTAACAGTCACCTGACCCCAGCACACAGTCACCTGACCCCCAGCACGCAGTCACCTGACCCCCAGCACGCAGTCACCTGACCCCCATCACGCAGTCACCTGACCCCCCCATCACGCAGTCACCTGACCCCCCCATCACGCAGTCACCTGACCCCCCCAACACAGTCACCTGACCCCCCCAACACACAGTCACCTGACCCCCCAACACACAGTCACCTGACACCCCCAACACAGTCACCTGACCCCCAACACACAGTCACCTGACCCCCTTAACACAGTCACCTGACCCCCTTAACACAGTCACCTGACCCCCTTAACACAGTCACCTGACCCCCCCCCCAACGCAGTCACATGACCCCCCCAACGCAGTCACATGACCCCCCAACGCAGTCACATGACCCCCCCCAACGCAGTCACCTGACCCCCACACACACAGTCACCTGACCCCCACACACTCAGTCACCTGACCCCCCGACACACAGTCACCTGACCAACCCCCAGACACACGCGAGGTCACCTGAAGTCCCCCTCCGACACACGCGAGGTCACCTGAAGTCCCCCCGACACACGCGAGGTCACCTGAAGTCCCCCGTCCCCCGTCCCCCTCCGACACACGCGAGGTCACCTGAAGTCCCCCTCCGACACACGCGAGGTCACCTGAAGTCCCCCCCGACACACGCGAGGTCAACTGAAGTCCCCCCCGACACACGCGAGGTCACCTGAAGTCCCCCCCGACACACGCGAGGTCACCTGAAGTCCCCCTAACACACAGTCACATGACCCCCCCAACGCAGTCACATGACCCCCCCCAACGCAGTCACCTGACCCCCACACACACAGTCACCTGACCCCCACACACACAGTCACCTGACCCCCCGACACACAGTCACCTGACCAACCCAACACACAGTCACCTGACCCCCCTAACACAGTCACCTGACCCCCCTAACACAGTCACCTGACCCCCCTAACACACAGTCACCTGAACCCCTTAACACAGTCACCTGAACCCCTCAACTCAGTCACCTGAACCCCTTAACAGTCACCTGACCCCCCCAACACAGTCACCTGAACCCCCAACACAGTCACCTGACCCCCTTAACAGTCACCTGACCCCAGCACACAGTCACCTGACCCCCAGCACGCAGTCACCTGACCCCCAGCACGCAGTCACCTGACCCCCATCACGCAGTCACCTGACCCCCCCATCACGCAGTCACCTGACCCCCCCATCACGCAGTCACCTGACCCCCCCAACACAGTCACCTGACCCCCCCAACACACAGTCACCTGACCCCCCAACACACAGTCACCTGACACCCCCAACACAGTCACCTGACCCCCAACACACAGTCACCTGACCCCCTTAACACAGTCACCTGACCCCCTTAACACAGTCACCTGACC
>CM060631.1:580000-590000 GCA_030578275.1 Meda fulgida | reverse complement strand
GACTTTACAGAGAAGCCGGACCAGGACCGTAGTTGATTAAAGTCAGGGTTACAGGATTAGTTTCGAGTTCACAAAACCAAACCAATCCAACCAGGCTTCGCTGGTGTCATGATGCTGATCATCTTTCTCTGACTCAGGCTTTATACTGCGTGACATCACCAGCGAACAGCCAATCACATGCCCAGAAAGAGTCTTACCCAGGGGGCAAAACACCTGTTTTTGAGGAAAGCAGACATGGGCTGCTGTAAAGGTTGTCATATAAAAATGAAACCTATGATGAATGAGGATCACAATCTGGGTGGGCAACCCAGTCAACAAACTGGAGGAAACGTGTAATGAGGGTCAAAACAATCCTACCGCAAACTTACACACTTTAAAATGCTATTGTACTCCATAACTCCATGATAAAGCCAGAAACTAAGCTTTTTTTTGTTGCACAGGCCTATCTAAAGGGTTAATGGTGCCACCTGGTTATCAACAGTAAAAATGACACATATTACCTCTTCCCAACAGGGAAAACCACCAACAATCAAAAATGCATGATTATATGGTGTCATGGCTTTGCAAACAAAAAATGTGTTTATAATAGAAGTCAATGGGGCAAAAACAGCCACGAACAGGAAATGAGGGAGAAAAAGTTAAAATCTGATGCTGCACAAAAACTAACAATGCATCAAAACCAACCTTGTTTCTATTCTTTGACATGTTCAAGACTGTGATAAAAGGTAAAAAAAAAATCCAGTCCACAATCACATTTTATATTGAAAATAAGTCATTTTGTGTCCCCCCCCCAATCAGTGACATCATTTATGAATTTGCCAATTAAAGAGTTAAAAGCCTGATTTTTTTTTTTAAACATGTAGTAGTTTTGACCAGGACTGAGGTTGATTAATAGATTTATGCAAACAAAATTGAAAAAAATATTTATGATACATTTTTACAGCAGTTTAAAGTAGTGGCTGTTTTCAGGCACGAACAGAACGAAAGGGTAGTGAATTTGAGCAATGCACAAGAGTTAAGAGGCATCGTTAACTCTTACATTCTAATTACATGTGCAATCAAGGCATCAGATGAACGCTTATCTTCCACTCTTTTGAAAGGTGTGCTCAGTTTGTTTCTAGCATAAAGTATCAGGGAGATATGGCTCAGGATTCATGAATATAATTAAACCTTTTTAGCATGTATATATTACGAGAATATTACGAATATTACGAGATTTAAAGAAAAATTAGGAATTTTAACAAATTTACACAGCAAGAACAAAATAGCTGTCTATAAAAGAGGACAACTAAAAGAAAAAGTCTTGATATATCTGTGCAAGTAAAAGTTGTGAAGTTAATTTATACGGTTGATGAAGGTGTAGAGAGAATGAGGTGTAGGCATTTTAAAGCGTAATCTATTGATTCTAAAGCGTATTTATATTACCTTTATATATTTATTCCTTTACACTGTGCGTAAAAATAATTGTTAAACTAAAATTGCTGTGTGATCCATTAATAATTACATAATATCTAAATCATACAAAATTATTATTCTAAATAAGTGTTAATAAAAGCCAGACGATTTTGTCTTTAAATATAATTTACTATGCGATTATAATTTTTAATGTTCTTCAATATTTAATGCATGTTTGAATAAATCTGGCAAGTTTTTATGACAGCCACCATTTAAATATTTATATTTCATATAATAACTTCATTATTATACAAATAAATAAAAGTGTAATGTAAGTGTTTGTATACACATCAGTGAAGCCTATAGGCGACCACTGACTCCCATAGTTTACGGCGTTAGTTAAGAGATGTGCTTTCCTTGAGAAAATTTGCCATGTATTGTACCTGATATCCAAAATAATCAATATTGAATCGAATCGCAAGCTAGTTAATCGAAATCAATTTGAATTGTGAAATGTGTGTCAATACGCAGCCCTATAGCCTATAGCCACCTAAACCGGCTCATGGTACATGATTTATGCAACTGACTTGTTGAACTTGTTACCAGACTTTTGTGAGACAACTTGTAAGACTAGTCGAGGCAGTTTGGCAACTGGCCCGTGACGATTAAAGATGATTTCTTAGTTTTCTTTTTCATGCACATCAGTACAGTGATAGTTACGTAATTATAACCTATTGCTAACATACTTGGCTAACCCCAGAATGCTAGGGAGAAATGCAACCTGAAGGCTGAAGTGTGTGTGTAATGATCAGTGTGTTGTGTGTAGATGCCTCACTCTCGGCGGTACCCGTCGTCAGAGCGGAGTCGCAGCGGGAATCATCATGTCCGCTACGAGCGGCACCGGCGGAGACGCCGCACACGCAGCCGCTCCTCGTCCTCCAGCGCCCAGCGGGACCGCAGCCGGAGACGGAACCGCGAGAGACGCCAGCGCTCCAGGAGGTACCGCTCTCGCCCGGGGATCAGATACTTGTCATAGAATCAGTTTATCGATTCCTTAGTGAGCATTGCAATATGAGTTTAAACCATTCGAGTGCGAGAGACTCTGTGTGCATGTGTATCAGTATACTGGACCCTGCAGCTCTTAAAGTGACAGCAGCCTAATGTTCCTGCGCTATAGACCGCCTGTAGCCCCGCCCCCTCTCAGCGCGGCGCTCGTTGTCTTTTGACTTCTGGTCTGTATTTTCACAGTGATCTTGCGTAGTTATGAATGAACGGCTCGTTTACAAATTGTCCCGGTCGACATTTGTTAAGACATCTGCTTTACAATGCTCATGATAACTTTCATTAACTCTACAAGAAGTAAATCCACTTCACCAGCTGATTACTCCTCGACAGCGATGCCATAGAGATATATGGAGCGACCGCAAAAACGGAAGTTCAAAGACAATATTCTAAAGATGCCGGCGCGCTCGTTTCTCTGGTGCATAAGGTCTATAATAACATGATATATATGTAGGGCTGGGCGATAAAACAATTAATCGCTATATAATTGTTCTCGATATCAAGAGTTCGATAATGTTTATGTGCAAAAAGCGGAACGAAACTCATTTGAACCGCGCGCCTCACAGACCGTTTATCCGCTCAGCCAGAGACAATTTACAGAGACCTGCCGCTTCCTCAGTCCTCAACACAGCTATATAGGCAAACCCGTAACGCCAAAGATGGTTGTGCACATGCCCCGCCCCTCCCGCTGGAAAGCCAATCGTCTGCTGCTAACAGTCAAGCCGGGAAACATGTCAGCCTATCGTCGGTTCCACTGACGCACAGGTGAGGTCTGCCACAGCGGAGACCAGGACGCTTGCGCATGCGTAGTAGAAGTGTAACCTGTGGGGGAAAAGGCGTTTTAAACCTTATTTTGGGGGAAACTTTTTCAGCGATTTCCTGCGGTTTCTATACATGCAGTTTGTATGTCCCGGTGACCCGTGAAAGTGCAGTTCTGACTCTCTGCCCGTTCGTTTAGACAGGAGCTGGTCTTGTCAGTACGGAATACCCGGAGCGTTGCCAAGATGGCGGCCGAGTGCCATGACTGGCCTAAAAGGACTTTGGCTCGGCTCAGTCCGAACGCAGCGCGAGCTCACTAGCAGACGCGTTTACTCTGATCGTCTCGTCACGAGATCCAGTGTATTTAGGCTATTCATACAAATACCATAGAAACCATACAGCAACATGTGGCCATGAGAGTGAGGTGCTGTAGCTGTGCGGTTTATCTGTGTTATCATGATCTACATGCATGATGCTGGATGACCAATGGGTCATTTTAATAACACTCAAACAGTCAGAATATTAAATATAATATTAAAAAATGAGGTTGTTAAGAAAAAATGTAACAGATGTTACTGTTTTTGTTAATGAACATAAATTTAACATAGTAAATCTGCATCTAACTCAAGATAATACTACTGTCAACTCACTGTCAAATATGCGTTTCGAGACAAAACATGTAATATTAATATCACAGCTGCACTGTAAACTGCTGAAGATCCGTGCCATCAAAGTCAGGCGACACAAACCTGTTTCAAGGCTTGAAGCACATGCAGAAACTAAGAAATTAACTTTCCAATAAAGATATTTATTTTGTTAAGGAAAAATGACAAATGTTTGAATGTTCTGCCTCAGATCTGTGAAATGTTCTCCTGTTTGGCAAGAGTTGGTCATGATATGTTCTGACAATAAAGAATAGTGTAAAACCACAATTAACGCTCTGGTTTCTACAACTTTCAGTTAGGAGCAAAAATCTGCCTTTAAACTGGAAAGAAATAAAGATTTGACATTTATCGTGATAATTATCGATATCGACTGATATAAAACAGTATAATAAGTATAATAATAATATTCCTGTTGTATAATAACGCTAATATTCCCGCTCTGTAATAACGCTAATATTCCCGCTCTACAATAACGCTAATATTCCCGCTCTATAATAACTCTAATATTCCCCCTCTACAATAACGCTAATATTCCCGCTCTATAATAACTCTAATATTCCCGCTCTATAATAACGCTAATATTCCCGCTCTATAATAACGCTAATATTCCCCCTCTACAATAACGCTAATATTCCCGCTCTATAATAACGCTAATATTCCCGCTCTACAATAACGCTAATATTCCCGCTCTATAATAACGCTAATATTCCCGCTCTGTAATAACGCTAATATTCCCGCTCTATAATAACGCTAATATTCCCGCTCTATAATAACGCTAATATTCCCGCTCTATAATGACGCTAATATTCCCGCTCTACAATAACGCTAATATTCCCGCTCTATAATAACGCTAATATTCCCGCTCTGTAATAACGCTAATATTCCCGCTCTATAATAACTCTAATATTCCCGCTCTATAATAACGCTAATATTCCCGCTCTATAATAACGCTAATATTCCCGCTCTACAATAACGCTAATATTCCCGCTCTACAATAACTCTAATATTCCCGCTCTATAATAACGCTAATATTCCCGCTCTATAATAACTCTAATATTCCTGCTCTATAATAACGCTAATATTCCTAACGCTAATATTCCTGCTCTATAATAACGCTAATATTCCCGCTCTGTAATAACGCTAATATTCCCGCTCTATAATAACTCTAATATTCCCGCTCTATAATAACGCTAATATTCCCGCTCTATAATAACGCTAATATTCCCGCTCTACAATAACTCTAATATTCCTGCTCAATAATAACTCTAATATTCCCGCTCTATAATAACGCTAATATTCCTGCTCTATAATAACTCTAATATTCCTGCTCTATAATAACTCTAATATTCCCGCTCTATAATAACTCTAATATTCCTGCTCAATAATAACTCTAATATTCCCGCTCTATAATAACGCTAATATTCCTGCTCTATAATAACTCTAATATTCCCGCTCTATAATAACTCTAATATTCCCGCTCTATAATAACGCTAATATTCCCGCTCTATAATAACTCTAATATTCCCGCTCTATAATAACTCTAATATTCCCGCTCTACAATAACTCTAATATTCCCGCTCTATAATAACTCTAATATTCCCGCTCTACAATAACTCTAATATTCCCGCTCTATAATAACGCTAATATTCCTGCTCTATAATAACTCTAATATTCCCGCTCTATAATAACTCTAATATTCCCGCTCTACAATAACTCTAATATTCCCGCTCTATAATAACGCTAATATTCCCGCTCTATAATAACTCTAATATTCCTGCTCTATAATAACGCTAATATTCCTAACGCTAATATTCCTGCTCTATAATAACGCTAATATTCCCGCTCTGTAATAACGCTAATATTCCCGCTCTATAATAACTCTAATATTCCCGCTCTATAATAACGCTAATATTCCCGCTCTATAATAACGCTAATATTCCCGCTCTACAATAACTCTAATATTCCTGCTCAATAATAACTCTAATATTCCCGCTCTATAATAACGCTAATATTCCCGCTCTATAATAACGCTAATATTCCTGCTCTATAATAACGCTAATATTCCCGCTCTACAATAACTCTAATATTCCCGCTCTATAATAACGCTAATATTCCCGCTCTATAATAACTCTAATATTCCTGCTCTATAATAACGCTAATATTCCTAACGCTAATATTCCTGCTCTATAATAACGCTAATATTCCCGCTCTATAATAACGCTAATATTCCTGCTCTACAATAACGCTAATATTCCTGCTCTATAATAACGCTAATATTCCCGCTCTATAATAACGCTAATATTCCTGCTCTATAATAACGCTAATATTTCTGCTCTATAATAACGCTAATATTCCCGCTCTACAATAACTCTAATATTCCCGCTCTATAATAACTCTAATATTCCCGCTCTATAATAACGCTAATATTCCTGCTCTATAATAACTCTAATATTCCTGCTCTATAGTAACGCTAATATTCCTGCTCTGTAATAACTCTAATATTCCCGCTCTATAATAACGCTGATATTCCCGCTCTATAATAACGCTAATGTTCCCGCTCTATAGTAACGCTAATATTCCCGCTCTATAGTAACGCTAATATTCCCGCTCTATAATAACTCTAATATTCCCGCTCTATAACAACGCTAATATTCCCGCTCTATAATAACGCTAATATTGCCGCTCTATAATAACGCTAATATTCCCGCTCTATAATAGCTCTAATATTCCCGCTCTATAATAACGCTAATATTCCCGCTCTATAATAGCTCTAATATTCCCGCTCTATAGTAACGCTAATATTCCCGCTCTATAATAACGCTAATATTCCCGCTCTATAATAACGCTAATATTCCCGCTCTATAATAACGCTAAAACGCTGATATTCCCGCTCTATAATAACGCTGATATTCCCGCTCTATAATAACGCTAATATTCCCGCTCTATAATAACGCTAATATTCCCGCTCTATAATAACGCTAAAACGCTGATATTCCCGCTCTATAATAACGCTGATATTCCCGCTCTATAATAACGCTAATATTCCCGCTCTATAATAACGCTAAAACGCTGATATTCCCGCTCTATAATAACGCTGATATTCCCGCTCTATAATAACGCTGATATTCCCGCTCTATAATAACGCTAATATTCCCGCTCTATAGTAACGCTAATATTCCCGCTCTATAGTAACGCTATTATTCCCGCTCTATAAAAACGCTAATATTCCCGCTCTATAATAACGCTAATATTCCTGCTCTATAATAACACTAATATTCCCGCTCTATAGTAACTGTAATATTCCCGCTCTATAGTAACGCTAATATTCCCGCTCTATAATAACGCTAATAGTCCTGCTCTATAATAACGCTAATATTCCTGCTCTATAATAACTCTAATATTCCCGCTCTATAATAACGCTAATATTCCCGCTCTATAATAACGCTAATATTCCCGCTCTATAATAACGCTGATATTCCCGCTCTATAATAACGCTAATATTCCCGCTCTATAATAACGCTAATATTCCCGCTCTATAGTAACGCTAATATTCCCGCTCTATAGTAACTCTAATATTCCCGCTCTATAATAACTCTAATATTCCCGCTCTATAATAACGCTAATATTCCCGCTCTATAATAACGTTAATTTTCCTGCTCTACAATAACTATTCCCGCTCTATAATAACGCTAATATTCCTGCTCTATAATAACGCTAATATTTCTGCTCTATAATAACGCTAATATTCCCGCTCTATAATAACGCTAATATTCCCGCTCTACAATAACTCTAATATTCCCGCTCTATAATAACGCTAATATTCCCGCTCTATAATAACGCTAATATTCCCGCTCTATAATAACGCTAATATTCCTGCTCTATAATAACGCTAATATTCCCGCTCTACAATAACTCTAATATTCCCGCTCTATAATAACGCTAATATTCCCGCTCTATAATAACGCTAAAACGCTGATATTCCCGCTCTATAATAACGCTGATATTCCCGCTCTATAATAACGCTGATATTCCCGCTCTATAATAACGCTAATATTCCCGCTCTATAGTAACGCTAATATTCCCGCTCTATAGTAACGCTATTATTCCCGCTCTATAAAAACGCTAATATTCCCGCTCTATAATAACGCTAATATTCCTGCTCTATAATAACACTAATATTCCCGCTCTATAGTAACTGTAATATTCCCGCTCTATAGTAACGCTAATATTCCCGCTCTATAATAACGCTAATAGTCCTGCTCTATAATAACGCTAATATTCCTGCTCTATAATAACGCTAATATTCCTGCTCTATAATAACTCTAATATTCCCGCTCTATAAAAACGCTAATATTCCCGCTCTATAATAACGCTGATATTCCCGCTCTATAATAACGCTAATATTCCCGCTCTATAATAACGCTAATATTCCCGCTCTATAGTAACGCTAATATTCCCGCTCTATAGTAACTCTAATATTCCCGCTCTATAATAACTCTAATATTCCCGCTCTATAATAACGCTAATATTCCCGCTCTATAATAACGTTAATTTTCCTGCTCTACAATAACTATTCCCGCTCTATAATAACGCTAATATTCCTGCTCTATAATAACGCTAATATTTCTGCTCTATAATAACGCTAATATTCCCGCTCTATAATAACGCTAATATTCCCGCTCTACAATAACTCTAATATTCCCGCTCTATAATAACGCTAATATTCCCGCTCTATAATAACGCTAATATTCCCGCTCTATAATAACTCTAATATTCCCGCTCTATAATAACGCTAATATTCCTGCTCTATAATAACGCTAATATTCCCGCTCTATAATAACGCTAATATTCCCGCTCTACAATAACTCTAATATTCCCGCTCTATAATAACGCTAATATTCCCGCTCTATAATAACGCTAATATTCCTGCTCTATAATAACGCTAATATTCCCGCTCTATAATAACGCTAATATTCCTGCTCTATAATAACGCTAATATTCCCGCTCTATAATAACGCTAATATTCCCGCTCTATAATAACGCTAATATTCCTGCTCTATAATAACGCTAATATTCCCGCTCTATAATAACGCTAATATTCCCGCTCTATAATAACGCTAATATTCCTGCTCTATAATAACGCTAATATTCCCGCTCTATAATAACGCTAATATTCCCGCTCTATAATAACGCTAATATTCCTGCTCTATAATAACGCTAATGTTTCTGCTCTATAATAACGCTAATTTTCCCGCTCTATAATAACGCTAATATTCCTGCTCTATAATAACGCTAATATTCCTGCTCTATAATAACGCTAATATTCCTGCTCTATAATAACGCTAATGTTTCTGCTCTATAATAACGCTAATTTTCCCGCTCTATAATAACGCTAATGTTTCTGCTCTATAATAACGCTAATATTCCTGCTCTATAATAACGCTAATATTCCCGCTCTATAATAACGCTAATATTCCTGCTCTATAATAACGCTAATGTTTCTGCTCTATAATAACACTAATATTCCCGCTCTATAATAACGCTAATATTCCCGCTCTATAATAACGCTAATATTCCTGCTCTATAATAACGCTAATGTTTCTGCTCTATAATAACGCTAATTTTCCCGCTCTATAATAACGCTAATATTCCCGCTCTATAATAACGCTAATATTCCTGCTCTATAATAACGCTAATGTTTCTGCTCTATAATAACACTAATATTCCCGCTCTATAATAACGCTAATATTCCTGCTCTATAATAACGCTAATATTCCTGCTCTATAATAACGCTAATATTCCTGCTCTATAATAACGCTAATATTCCTGCTCTATAATAACGCTAATATTCCAGCTCTATAATAACGCTAATATTCCTGCTCTATAATAACGCTAATATTCCTGCTCTATAATAACGCTAATATTCCTGCTCTATAATAACGCTAATATTCCTGCTCTATAATAACGCTAATATTCCAGCTCTATAATAACGCTAATATTCCTGCTCTATAATAACGCTAATATTCCTGCTCTATAATAACGCTAATATTCCAGCTCTATAATAACGCTAATATTCCTGCTCTATAATAACGCTAATATTCCTGCTCTACAATAACGCT
>CM060631.1:565000-567500 GCA_030578275.1 Meda fulgida | reverse complement strand
CACACTCTACTCTACATTCACTGTCACACTCATCTCTACACACACTCTTCTCTACATTCACTGTCACACTCATCTCTACACACACTCACACTCTACTCTACATTCACTGTCACACTCATCTCTACACACTCACACTCTACTCTACATTCACTGTCACACTCATCTCTACACACACTCACAGTCTACTCTACATTCACTGTCACACTCATCTCTACACACACTCACACTCTTCTCTACATTCACTGTCACACTCATCTCTACACACACTCACACTCTACTCTACATTCACTGTCACACTCATCTCTACACACTCTACTCTACATTCACTGTCACAATCATCTCTACACACACTCTACTCTACATTCACTGTCACACTCATCTCTACACACACTCACACTCTACATTCACTGTCACACTCACCTCTACACACACTCTACTCTACATTCACTGTCACACTCATCTCTACACACTCTACTCTACATTCACTGTCACACTCATCTCTACACACACTCTACTCTACATTCACTGTCACACTCATCTCTACACACACTCACACTCTACTCTACATTCACTGTCACACTCATCTCTACACACACTCACACTCTTCTCTACATTCACTGTCACACTCATCTCTACACACACTCTACTCTACATTCACTGTCACACTCATCTCTACACACACTCTACTCTACATTCACTGTCACACTCATCTCTATACACACTCTACTCTACATTCACTGTCACACTCATCTCTATACACACTCACACTCTACTCTACATTCACTGTCACACTCATCTCTACACACACTCTACTCTACATTCACTGTCACACTCATCTCTACACACACTCACACTCTACATTCACTGTCACACTCACCTCTACACACACTCTACTCTACATTCACTGTCACACTCATCTCTACACACACTCTACTCTACATTCACTGTCACACTCATCTCTACACACACTCACACTCTACATTCACTGTCACACTCATCTCTACACACACTCTACTCTACATTCACTGTCACACTCATCTCTACACACACTCTACTCTACATTCACTGTCACACTCATCTCTACACACTCACACTCTACTCTACATTCACTGTCACACTCATCTCTACACACACTCACACTCTACTCTACATTCACTGTCACACTCATCTCTACACACACTCTACTCTACATTCACTGTCACACTCATTTCTACACACACTCTACTCTACATTCACTGTCACACTCCTCTCTACACACACTCACACTCTACATTCACTGTTACACTCATCTCTACACACACTCTACTCTACATTCACTGTCACACTCATCTCTACACACACTCACACTCTACATTCACTGTCACACTCATCTCTACACACACTCTACTCTACATTCACTGTCACACTCATCTCTACACACTCTACTCTACATTCACTGTCACACTCATCTCTACACACACTCTACTCTACATTCACTGTCACACTCATCTCTACACACTCACACTCTACTCTACATTCACTGTCACACTCATCTCTACACACATTCACACTCTACTCTACATTCACTGTCACACTCATCTCTACACACTCACACTCTACTCTACATTCACTGTCACACTCATCTCTACACACATTCACACTCTACATTCACTGTCACACTCATCTCTACACACACTCACACTCTACTCTACATTCACTGTCACACTCATCTCTACACACACTCTACTCTACATTCACTGTCACACTCATCTCTACACACACTCTACTCTACATTCACTGTCACACTCCTCTCTACACACACTCACACTCTACATTCACTGTCACACTCATCTCTACACACACTCTACTCTACATTCACTGTCACACTCATCTCTACACACTCACACTCTACTCTACATTCACTGTCACACTCTACTCTACATTCACTGTCACACTCATCTCTACACACACTCTACTCTACATTCACTGTCACACTCCTCTCTACACACACTCTACTCTACATTCACTGTCACACTCCTCTCTACACACACTCACACTCTACATTCACTGTCACACTCATCTCTACACACACTCTACTCTACATTCACTGTCACACTCATCTCTACACACTCACACTCTACTCTACATTCACTGTCACACTCATCTCTACACACACTCACACTCTACTCTACATTCACTGTCACACTCATCTCTACACACACTCACACTCTTCTCTACATTCACTGTCACACTCATCTCTACACACACTCACACTCTACTCAACATGCACTGTCACACTCATCTCTACACACACTCACACTCTACTCTACATTCACTGTCACACTCATCTCTACACACACTCACACTCTTCTCTACATTCACTGTCACACTCATCTCTACACACACTCACACTCTACTCTACATTCACTGTCACACTCATCTCTACACACACTCACACTCTTCTCTACATTCACTGTCACACTCATCTCTACACACACTCACACTCTACATTCACTGTCAC
>CM060631.1:545000-557500 GCA_030578275.1 Meda fulgida | reverse complement strand
CAAACTTCACACTGACGCCCGTCTGATATAGAGGCGTTTCACATGGCTAGGAGCGTGATATTGCTGATAGAAACATGATACCGCTTTCATTCTGCAGCTCAATCATATATCCATGAAAAAATTCACTTTGATTGAGAAAGCATGTATAGATATTTCAAGGATATGTCATATATCCTCTCAGTGGTGAAAGTCACCGCAGTCGTTGCATGTGCTGCACTTTATCTGTACCAGTTTGTTTTTATTTTATTTCTATTTATCCATTTACCTTTTTTAGAATTTTTCAGATATTGTTTGAAACCAAAAAAGTAGTGCTTGAAAAGTTGTATTTTACGGCATCTGTACGAACCCTGTATAGAATAATCATTCATAAAGTTTGAAAAGGTTGAAGCGAAGCAAGTGTTTGCATTAGTCTCTAAAGCGCTCTGCGGTGGAGGACATCTGCTGTTACCGCTCAGTCTAAATATGGCCGGAGATTATGTCAACACAATCGCTTTGCATTCATCAATCCACGAATCGCGAGGTCGCTTGTTCTCCCAGCGCTAGCGTGAAGTGCCTGTGGGTAGTGTGAGCATGACTTGACCTCTGCCCTCAGGAAGCAGAAGTACTTCTACCGCGGCCGGCTGGACTGGGACGAGAACTCGTCGGCGGGACGCTACGTCAGAGAGAACTGCAGGCCTCTGAGAGTGAGTGGACCCGTCAGTAGTCCCTGGTGTGCGCTCGAGGTTATAGTTTAACCCCCGACCCGAGGTCCGTTTCTCACAGAAATACCTTTTTGTGTTGCTATAAGCTGTATTTTTTAATAAGCTGCGGAATTTATAGGCAAGATAAGTAGTTTGTTTAGGCATGATTTGTAGAAGCTCTTAATGCGCATGTGAACATCAGCGTTTCTCACAGGTTCAGTTTAAAGTCTGTTCAGAGAGAACGCCGGCGTCTCAGCGGCCGCTAATTTAATAACACATGATCATTTCAACGCAAGTGAATCAATCAGAACTAACTTAAGCTGGAAAATAACATTATTCAAGAACCGCTATAAAGCCAAAACAATCTCTGCTACCTTAAATTATATGTGTATCTCTGTACATCTGCTGTGAAACATCTATATTGTTAAAAGCCTGTATAAATGGAGATGACTTGACTATTTTATGATTGCTTGCAACGATAAGTAAACACACACATGTACAAACACAAGAATGTTTCAGCGCGGGAGCACATGCGCAAAACAGTTTTGTAAAATTATATTTGATCAAATAAAAATGATTCATATATCATTTTACACAGCGGTTTTGCGCATGTGCTCCGGCGCAGTATTGCCTCTGGTGTGCACTTACGGTGTCTGCGCTTTCTCTCCGGGGGTTATGAACCATAACAATAAAACAGTTAACAATAAAAATATCTTTCTGCTCTTTTATAGTTTTGTGAATCAATGTGAGCAAACTAATTGGTGCACAACCAGTCAAGGCGCATGTGCCGTTAGAAAGATCAGACCCCACGCTAGGGCTGTCAAAAAGACTGAAAAGCTCAGTTCGAATTTCTTTCTTAAATATTACCAAAATTCCAATTGTATTCGAATTCTGAAGGCAATACTCTACGCTACTTTTTTTGGAAATAGGCTCATTTTCCAATTCCCCTAGAGTTAAACAGTAGAGTTTTACCATTTTCTCATCCATTCTCCGGGTCTGGCGCTAGCACTTTTAGCATAGCTTAGCATAGATCATTGAATCTGATTAGACCATTTAAAACTTGCCTCTTCTGTAGTTACATCATGAACGAAGACCGACGGAAAATGAAAATTTGTGATTTTCTAGGCCGATATGGCTAGGAACTATACTCTCATTCCCGCGTAATAATCAAGGAGCTTTGCTGCAGTGCCATGGGTGCGCCGCGCAGTGATATCACGCAGCGCCTGAAAGTAGTCCCCAGCTATATCACTTCCAACGGTGCGAAAACCCCTACTGTCCGTCTCTGCCCTTCTCTGTAGCAGTCTGTGTTCCCCAGGGATTCTCATGAGTTTATCTCTCTCTCTCTCTCTCTCTCTCTCCCAGAGGTACGTGTTGTTCGAGTCAGAGGAGCATCATCTCTTCTTTGATTTGTTGGAGGGTTTGATGGAGTTCGAGCCGGACCGGCGTCTCTCTCTCTCCGCTGCACTGCGTCATCCTTTCTTCAGTCCCGTCCGAGACGCTGAACACTTCAGTGGCTCCCGCAACATCAGCCGGTGACCTCTGACCTCTCCTTTGACCCCGCTAGGGTTTCGGCCTGACGGAGGGCGGCCGTTTCTGAGCCGGTGGACACGCCCACAGGAGTGATGGACAGGTTGGTCATCCAATCACGTATGCTTATGTCATGATGAAGAGACTGCTAATGATTGAGGGTGAGGTCTCCGCTCGCTGCTGATTGGAGGACAGAAACAGCCAGTAGCATTAAACTGAAACCTTCACGAGCGCCCTGATTGGTCGGCTTCGCTTGACGGACAGCTTCGCTCTGCCACAGGGCGCAGGACTTCTTAAGGCTGTTTTGGGATCATTTCAGGCGCCTCGGATATCAAATATTGCACACGTCGTGCTTCTCGGCAGACAAACACACTTTTTCAGTATTTATTTTACGACTTTTGTTGTTTTGTATGAGATGAATATCATTGTGTATATACAGTACATGTTCTCTATAATAAAATGTGCTTCATATCATTTGACTGAGTTGAAAGTGTGTGTGTGTGTGTACTAGGAATCTTTTGTAGGGTTTCTATCCATACAGCAAATAAACCGACTAGAGCTGTGTAAGTCTCCACACCCGTCCGATGTGCAGTGTGTGTCCACATGGGAACCAAGTGTTGTGAGGTTAGTGCCACCAATCAATATCCAGATGTGATTATTAGCTACTAGCGGGGTTTGACTTCAACACTCAGTGAAATCAGCTGTGGCGGGAAACGCTGGCAAATCACGAGCCAATTCGGTGTTACTTATGTTTACTCAGTTTCCTGGAGAAGTTCGAGTAAGTCAAATCTGCAGATTTAGCGCAAATACTTGTGAGTCATCATGATATATTAAATACAGCGTATTGCATAGAATCTGCTCATATCTGCTCACATGAACACACACACACACGTCACCACGCTACATATATCAGCGCTTGTTCGTTGAAAAAGTTCATTTCAAACCCTGGCTACTGATGAACTAGATCTTCTCCAGCACAGCTGTGTGTTCAGATCTGATTTATTTTGTGAATCATGAGTGAAATAATGAAACTTATTACTATTGCTTCTGGACAGAGATTGTATGATCTGTTTTGTAGTGTAATCTGTAAAGCAAAACTGGCCTAAATGGCAAACACAGTAAATAAAAGCATTCTGTGATCGTCTCTTAATGTGCAAGTCAGGTGATCTCTTCTGGCCTCATCAGTCACGAGGGCGGGGCTATAACCTGTCACTCACATGCAGTCCGCCAATAGCAAACCACAACCATCCAATCGGTTCCCTACGGACACAATCAAGCCCCGCCCACATGTGTTCCCTCCATATACGACACAATAGAGGAAGACCAGCGCTACTTCCTTTCAGGAACACTGCTCATATAGTAATTTAACAAGTTATCAGTTTTCTGGTTTTCTGATATTGGATAATTGACACATTGCATGCAGCTAAACAAATAAGATATTTAATCTTTTTTAATAAGTCTTTTGAGTTATTTTTATTATAGAAATGTTATTTTTATGATTTAATTCATGAGCTTTTCATCAAACCCTGTGAGACTGCAGTAATTACACTGACTGCATGTAGTAACACGGGTATGAAATGGTGTGTTTAATCTTTCAGGAGTGTTTGAGGAGGTGGTGTGTGTCTGGAGAGCCGATCACAGAGGTGTGTGACGTCTTTGATACTGTGTGTGATAAACGCGAGGTGTTTGACTGTGTGTGTGTGTGTGTGTGTGTGTGTTTTAGTTATATCGTGAGGTGTTCTGGTTCTCAAGAGGCTGATGAGAAATGTGTCTGTGTTATATCTCATCTGTCTGGTTCACGTGTGGTCGCTGATGTCCTCAATCTTTTAAGCTGCTCACACACACACACACACACACACACTGTATGTGCTCTTCTCTGTATGCAAACACCCATGAGTGTGTCTGTTGTCTTTAATTGATTGTGTCCTCACCTGTCAGTTCCTCAAGGCCTCCTCAGGGTCACTGATAACCGGGTGACCTTCTCCTGTCCTCTCGTTATGTTACTCCACTGACGAGTTCCTCGGCCTCGTTGCTCTCCGATGATGATTCTGTAACTCCAGCACCTTCCGTTTGCTTCACTGTATTCAGGAGTGTGCAAACGCCTGCATGTTGTTTATGAACACAGATGTTGTGGTAATGTGGTGTTATGGTAATAACCATGTTATGATTATTCTTGAGCTCAATTATAATGTCATCGTGATACTTTTGCATATCCCAAAATTCAGCTTGAGTTTTAAATAATTAAAGTTGCCAGTGTGCTGGACAGATGAGCAGATGCAATGCTTAATACAAAGACTCAAGAACTATCAAACATCCACAAAGGAAGTCTGGGAGCCGCACGAGCCCTGACGGCCAGAGCGTGGCGCTTCACTGCGCATCCAGTTGGCAACAAACCACTGAAGGATTAAAAA
This sequence comes from Meda fulgida, assembly GCA_030578275.1. Taxonomy (NCBI): domain Eukaryota; kingdom Metazoa; phylum Chordata; class Actinopteri; order Cypriniformes; family Leuciscidae; genus Meda; species Meda fulgida. Next base: position 552,882 of record CM060631.1, on the reverse strand, counting down.
ACTAACAGTAAAAGTTTATAATAAAGTTTAACAAGAAACTGATTAACGAATTAGTAAGTAATAGCACACACATGAAAGTGGTAGTTCACTAATAACTAGTTAATTAGTTATTAGTTTTGCATGAATTATGAAAGTTTTTCTGGAGTTATCTGGGAAGCATAAAGAAATAGTAGTTATTGATTAGTTAATAGTGAACTACCACTTTCGTGTGTGTGCTATTACTTACTAATTCCTTAATCAGAGTTTCTTGCTAGTTAATAGTATTTACTAGATTCTTAATATTGTTACTCATTTGTTCCTGTCGAGTTATCCACTAACGAAGGAACCGTAACCTAAAGTGTGACCCAAACTATTACTTTTACCTTTACTGGTAGAACAAACTAATATTAGTTTGTATTATTAAATATTTTATTAGTTACCAACTGCTTTTTCACCTCAGTATTAATGACATCATAAGTGTTTTTTCTCTTTCAGTCATGAAAGGCTTTCGCTCTGAAACTGCTGCATCATTCTCAGGTTGTGTGTGTGTGTGTGTGTGTGTGTGTGTGTGTGTGTGTGTGTGTGTGTGTGTGTGTGTGAGAGAGAGAGAGAGACCGTGTGTGTGAGAGAGAGAAAGTGTGTGTGTGTGTGAGAGAGAGAGAGAGAGAGAGAGTGTGTGTGAGAGAGAGAGACCCTGTGTGTGTGTGTGTGAGAGAGAGAGAGAGAGAGACCGTGTCTATGTGTGTGTGGCATATGCTTCTGCTCCAGTGGCTAATGAGCTTCCCCTCATTAAAGTCTCTAGTGTAGTAATCTGGATCTGCAGAAGGGCGCGAGGAGTGTGAAGCGGAGCGCAAGGAGTGAGGTGAGGAGAGCGTGAGGAGTGAGGAGAGGAGTGTGAAGAGTGAGGTGAGGAGAGCGTGAGGAGAGGAGTGTGAAGAGGAGAGTGAGGAGTGAGGAGAGGAGTGTGAAGAGTGAGGTGAGGAGAGCGTGAGGAGAGGAGTGTGAAGAGTGAGGTGAGGAGAGCGTGAGGAGTGAGGAGAGGAGTGTGAAGAGTGAGGTGAGGAATGTGAGGAGTGAGGAGAGGAGTGTGAAGAGGAGAGTGAGGAGAGTGTGAAGAGTGAGGAGAGTGTGAGGAGTGAGGAGAGTGTGAGGAGTGTGTGAGGAGAGCTTGAGTGTGAAGAGGAGTGTGAGGAGAGTGTGAGGAGTGTGAAGAGGAGTGTGAAGAGGAGTGAGGAGAGTGTGAGGAGTGTGAAGAGGAGTGAGGAGCGTGAGGAGTGTGAGGAGTGAGGTAAAGAGTGAGGAGAGTGTGAGGAGCGAGGAGTGTGTGAGGAGCGAGGAGTGTGTGAGAAGCGAGGAGAGTGTGAGGAGCGTGAGGAGTGTGTGAGGAGTGAGGTGAGGAGTGAGGAGAGTGTGAGGAGCGAGGAGTGTGTGAGGAGCGAGGAGAGTGTGAGGAGTGTGTGAGGAGCGAGGAGTGCTCAGTGGAATAGACGTTCCTCTGCTTGGGGGAAAACGTGGTGTTTTATTGGGCCTGGATCAGCGGAGCGTCACAGGTGGCGGTTATTGGATAGAGAACGAAGAGTGTGTGTGTGTGTGTGTGTGTGTGTGTGTGTGCATTTTTCATGCGTCTCTGTTGATTACTTGCTTGTGATTGGTCGGTGGTGTCGTTCTGTGCTCGTATATTTCTCTAATGACTGTAAACTGTGTAATTGATCATGTTCCCAGTTTCTGTTCCTCAGTGTTTCTGTCTCGTTTTCCAGCACTAAACATTCTTAAATCAAGAGACATTTACTGGAGAAGAAGAAAAACCGCATACGAAACCTTGTTTAATGAGAGTATCTGACAGTGTGGTCAGAAAAATGATTTAACTTTATTTTTCTGACCCCATTGGCAGAAACTTGTTCTCCCCATTGACCAATCACAGCACACCTCCACGTTTAATGTGTGTGAACGTAATTAATGTCTGTGTCCTTGTCCTTGCAGATTTGAGTCTGAGTCCCTCCATCTGTCCCGGGTGTGAGCTGTTAAACCGTCTCGTCTACAACACACACACACGCACACACACACACACACACACACACACACACACTGAACATGATCCACCCGGACGCACACACACACACACACAGATAGTGGCGATATAGATCTGATCATGGAGTCCGCGCTGAAGAAGTCTCTGCTGGCTCCCATAAAGACTCTCAAGGTCTGCGTGACCGGAGAGACCAAACCGTCCGGCTGGACCAAGAGGGGGTCGAGGGGTCAGGGGTCAAAGGTCAGGGCAGACACGCATCTGCGGCGACCCTATCAGGCCGAGCTGGAGAGAGAGAGGTGAGAGGTCCAGGACCATCTGATGCTTACACACATTATACTCTTCCTCAGTCGTGTTTTCCAGCACTAATATCTAAACATTCCTAAATCAAGATACAGTTACTGGAGAAGCAGCAAAATAACTGAAGATATTAAGTCTTGTTTAATGCAAAATGATTAGAGTATTAGAGTGAGTTTGTGCTTAAAACAAGAATGGGGTCAGAAAAAGAATCTTGTTTTCCCTTTAAATTAAGTTTATTTAATTATTTAGGCTGTTCTTGATCCTGAGCGCATACACAGACACCTCTCTGCTGAAACCATGAGGTCTTCAAGTCCTCCTGTGGGGAAAATCCAGCGTTTAATGTTGTTTATGTGTCTATGTGGTGTTTTTAATATGCTTTAAGACACAGCGTGTGTAAGTTCATAAGTCGACAGCATTGCTGAGTATTTTCTGCTTAAAACTGCAGTGGACCAAAGACAGTCTCAAAAACACGGTGTGAAATCGCTGGTGTTTCTGACGTCACAAACGACCTTGTAACCAATCAGATCAACGTGTGCTCGTCAACCAGTGGATCTCTGAGTGAGCGAGTGAGTGGAGGCGGGGCTCATTTGCATATTCATAGAACCGCGTATACTAAATGAGGCAAGGGTGTCGAATTACATTCAAGATATTTTAAGAAGTTAAGACATTTTTTTTCAAGGAAAAAAACTTTTAAATATGTAATTTTGGTGATCAAAGATGAGTTTTAAGGGATGCAAGGATTGAGAACAGGGCTTTAAATTAAAACAAAATGCTTATTATTGCCACTGTCCATCCAGATGTAAAGACATCAGGTCAGGAAATCAGCACAATAAAAGCTGGATTTCCCCCACAGGGGACTTTAAAAGTAACGCGTTCTCACGCCCGATCTACAGGAAGCTTCGCGAGGCGATGAACGCTCAGAAGAACGCGGAGAGAGCGACGATGAGGCTCCATTTCAGGAGCAAATACCAGCTGACCAAGGTTAACACACACACACACACACACACACACACACACTCACTCTCACTCACACACATACTCTCACTCACTCACACCAAAGTCCTTTTAGGCAAGTCACGCCACTCGGCCGCCATCTTGGCAACGCCTCCGGGCAGCTATTTCAGACTAACAAGACCAGGGGCCTATCTAAATGAATAGGCAGAGAGTCAGAACTGCACTTTCACTGGTCACCAGGACATAAAAACTGCATGTATAGAAACAGCAGTAAAATATGCTAAAAATCGCTAGAAAGTTTGATGACTTTGCCCCAAAATAAGGTTTAAAACGCCTTTTTCCCCACAGGTTATACTTCACTACGCATGCGCAAGGGTTCTCTCCCTCTGACGTGCGCGCGGCACGGTTTGAAACACAGTGTGTGTGAGCTCTCGCTCGCTCGCTCTACATTCTGGGAGATTTGAACTAATTTGCGGGCATCAGGGAGCCGCTATCAATATGCGATAGACACTTGGGATGTCTGATATTTACACAACGCACACATACACTGCATATCAAATCTGCCGCCTTTTCAAACAGTAACGTATTTTCCACTGTCGCAAACCTGAACTATGCGCATGCGTCAGTGGAACCAGACGATAGGCTTAAATGTTTCCCGGCTTGACTGTTAAAAGCAGACGATTGGCTTTCCAGTGGGAGGGGCGGGGCATGTGCATACAACCGCCATCTTTGGCGTTACGGGTTTTCCCTATATAGTTGTATTGAGGATTGAGTAAGTGGCATGTCTCTATATAAATTGTCTCTGCTCACACACACACTCACTCACACACACACTCACACTCACACACACATACACACACACTCACTGATGAAACTGACAGGATTTGAAAGTTGAGACTTTGTTTCATAAAGGTAGCAAAGAGGAAGAGTTGATCAATCTTGGGATTTAAGATCAAAATGAGAATCAATCAAAATCAAGAAATCTATATTTTACTGATGTTTATCAGTTCCTCCAGCTCAGTTGTCTGTTGTCTTCTACACGTCCCAGAATGCCGAGGACCGGGAGCGTGTGCGTGTGGCGGGGGGGAAAGTGTGTCTCCCCCGAGATCTGGCCCAGATGGTTCGCCCCGACACTGATGATGGAGACGCCAGCTTCAGCGTGATCAGAGCCTTCCAACGCCTGCGCTTCAGCACACACACACGCACACACACGCCAGCCAAAGCAGAGCCGTGCAGGGTCATGTGACTCAGAAACACACACACACACACACACACTCTAACCCTACCCCTAAACCTGCCCATCACACACACACACACACTCTAACCCTACCCCTAAACCTGCCCATCACACACACACACACACACACACACACACACACACACACACTCTAACCCTACCCCTAAACCTGCCCATCACACACACACACACACACACTCTAACCCTACCCCTAAACCTGCCCATCACACACACACACACACACACACACACACTCTAACCCTACCCCTAAACCAGCCCATCACACACACACACACACACACACACTCTAACCCTACCCCTAAACCTGCCCATCACACACACACACACACACACACACACTAACCTGCCCATCACACACACACACACACACTAACCCTACCCCTAAACCTGCCCATCACACACACACACACACACACACTAACCCTACCCCTAAACCTGCCCATCACACACACACACACACACACACACACACACACACACACACACACACACACACTCTAACCCTACCCCTAAACCTGCCCATCACACACACACACACTTACCCTACCCCTAAACCTGCCCATGACACACACACACACACACACTCTAACCCTACCCCTAAACCGGCCCATCACACACGCACACACACACACACACACACACACACTAACCCTACCCCTAAACTTGCCCATCACACACACACACACACTCTAACCCTACCCCTAAACCTGCCCATCACACACACACACACACACACACTAACCCTACCCCTAAACTTGCCAATCACACACACAAACACACTCTAACCCTACCCCTAAACCTGCCCATCACACACACACACACACACACACTAACCCTACCCCTAAACCTGCCCATCACACACACACACACACTCTAACCCTACCCCTAAACCTGCCCATCACACACACACACACTAACCCTACCCCTAAACCTGCCCATCACACACACACACACTCTAACCCTACCCCTAAACCTGCCCATCACACACGCACACACACACACACACACACACACACACACTAACCCTACCCCTAAACCTGCCCAACACACACACACACACACTAACCCTACCCCTAAACCTGCCCATCACACACACACACACACACACACACACACACACTGTGTACCTTCTAAACTTAAAACACATCTATCTTTTATAAACATTTAAAATCGACAATGATTTTCTTTTAAGTTACAATATTCTATATTCTACTAAAGTAGTGTATTGTTTATGGAATTGATTGAATTCACTTTAATCTCATTTTAATACATTTTTGTACATTATCTAATTAAATCTGTTAAACAAATACCTTTTTTGTTATATTTTATTTAAATAAATTTTTTTAATCTAATTTATTTATTGACTTATTTTAATCTTAGTACTTATTTATTCTTTATAGATTTTCTCCAGACCCCAGTTTGATTTAATGCGTTATAGAAGTCAAAATCATGGCATAAAAAAGTCAAACTTGTCACTTGAGATTTGGCATAAAAAGTCAAAATTATGACAAAAAAGTTACATTGACATAACTTAGTCATAATTTTGACTGTCGTATGAGATAAAAAGTAATAATTATGAGATTCAAAAGTTTAAATGATTACTTTCTCATAATTTTGAAAAGTACGTCACAATGACTATATGATGTGTCAATTTTATGTCATAATTATGATTTACAAAAGCTTGATGGCTGTAATGTGCTTCCAGGCCACAGGTGTCCAAATTATTGTGTTCGAGCATCTTGTGTTTTCTGCATCATAAACATCTAACATCTGACACCAGTAATATTGCATATGAGTAAACATTATAAAAAGTATGCAAGTGTCATGTGTCCTTTCAGGGTCGTGATTGTTCTGCCTGTTTATGGAAATATTACACTCCTGATGTGGCAGTGAATAAAAAGAATTATGAGTTTCAAAAGATTAAATGATTACTTTGTCATAATATTTCTTTGGTAAATCTTAAGACATAAAAAGTGATCAATGAACAAAATCATGGCATAAAAAAGTCAAAATTGTCACTTAAGGCTTATGACATAAAAAGTCGAAATTATTGATTAAAAACTTAACTCATTATTATGACCAGCTGAAATGATTACTTTGTTATATTTATAACCTAGTATGTCATAATTACTGTGATCGAGTGATCTTTTGATGTCATAATTATGATTTACAAAAGCATGATGCAGAAATGTGCTTCCAAGCCTCTGGCTTCCAAATGATTGTGTTCGAGCATCTTGTAATCTTCAAATCATGTCTTCTGGATCATAAATATCTGCCATTTACAGTAATATTGCAGATACACATCAAATAAAAATGCAAACGCATGTTGTCGTGATTGTTCTGTTTATGGAAATATGAATCCTGCAAGACCTGACGTGCGTCGCTGATCTCGTGCCGCTGATGTTGTTCTTCTCTTGAACTTTGACCTGATGTGACAGTAACTCATGGCTGGCGTCGAGGACGCACACACACGGAAGAGTGTGTTAAAGGCACGAGGCGTGCAGTGTGAGCCGCAGAGAGAGAGAGATCAGCATGCGGGGCGTGCGGGGCTTCTGGGAGATCCCTCACACCGGGAGCAACGGCTGGATAAACCTGATGCGCTTCTGGAGAGACGGGAGATTCAGCCTCCTCCACAAACACATGGAGGACAGCTTCAGACGCCTCGGGCCCATTTACAGGTGCAGCACACACACACACACAGGTGCAGCATCACACACAGGTGCAGCATCACACACACACACACACACACAGGTGCAGCATCACACACACACACACACACACACACAGGTGCAGCATCACACACAGATGCAGCATCACACACACACAGGTGCAGCATCACACACACACACACAGGTACAGAATCACACATTCACACACAGGTGCAGCATCACACACAGGTACAGCATCACACACACACACACACACACATACAGGTACAGCATCACACACACACACATACAGGTACAGCATCTCACACACACACACACACACACACATACAGGTACAGCATCACACACACACACACACACACATACAGGTCCAGCATCACACACACACACACACAGGTACAGCATCACACACACACACACACACACACATATACAGGTGCAGCATCACACACACACATACAGGTGCAGTGTCACAGACACACATATAGGTGCAGCATCACACACACACACACACATACAGGTCCAGCATCACACACACACACACACACACACATACAGGTCCAGCATCACACACACACACACACACACACACATATACAGGTGCAGCATCACACACACACACACACACACACATACAGGTGCAGTGTCACACACACACACATACAGGTGCAGCATCACACACACACACACACACAC
>CM060631.1:532500-540000 GCA_030578275.1 Meda fulgida | reverse complement strand
TGCATACTTGAAAAAGTGATCTGATTACATAACTCAAGTTGTAATGAGTTACCCCCAACACTGGTTGTGTGCATGTGTTTATGCATGTGTGTGTGTGTGTTTGCAGCGGAGGCGCGCATCCAGCGGGGGTATCAGCGTCTGCAGACGGGGGCATCCGGAGGCTCTGAGGGGCGTTTCCAGGGCGTGCTGGGGCAGCTGATAGACGCGGGGCAGTTATCATTAGAGCTGATCAGAGCCAACATCACTGAACTGATGGCCGGCGGAGTCGATACGGTACGAACTCACATGCACCGACCAACAAACTCTCAACAACTTAAAGTGATAGTTCATACAAAAGCGTCATAGTTCAGTTCTGTAATGAAACTCTAGATGGCTCAGGCTGATAGGTCCTCTGATAGATCTGCTTGCAAACACATAATTTTCTATAGGGCACAGCTTCCTGCTGTATCACTAGCCAATGGCATCGCTGCTCAACCTTCAAATACTGGTCAATATTTGCTGTAGCAGTTGCATCACTCTTTCAGAAATCCTTCCCCGGCTCCACCTGTATAGATCCACAACGTTTAATTCATGTATAATATATTGTGCAGCAGCAGTGTGTCTTACTTGCTCACAAATAGCATGTTTTGTATGCATTGGCAGTAGCAAGTCCCGTACTTGCTCTGCAGCAGCAATAACAGCAGCAGGAATAACAGCAGCAGCAGCAATAACCAACATCAGCAGCAGCATAAGTAATAACAACAGCAGTAGCAGCAGCAAAAACAGCAACAGCAGTAATAACAGCAGCAGCAGTAACAGCAGCAGCAATAACAGCTGTAGCAGCAGCAATAACAGCAGTGCAGCTGCAGCAGCAGCAGCACTAACAGCAACAGCAGCAATAACAGCAGCAGCAGTAACAACAATAACAGCAGCAGCAATAACAGCAGCAGCAGTGACAACAATAACAGCAGCAGCAGTAACAACAATAACAGCAGCAGCAGTAACAACAATAACAGCAGCAGCAGTAACAACAATAACAGCAGCAGCAATAACAGCAGCAGCAGCAGCAGTAACGACAATAACAGCAGCAGCAATAACCAACAGCAGCAGCCGTAACAACAGCAACAGCAGTAATAAAAGCAGCAGCAATAACAGCAGCAGCAGTAACAACAATAACAGCAGCAGCAATAACCAACAGCAGCAGCCGTAACAACAGCAACAGCAGTAATAAAAGCAGCAGCAATAACAGCAGCAGCATTAACAACAAAAACAGCAGCAGCAATAAACAACATCATCAGCAGCAGTAACAACAATAACAGCAGCAGAAATAACCAACAGCAGCAGCAGTAACAACAGCAACAGCAGTAATAAAAGCAGCAGCAGCAATAACAGCAGCAGCAGTAACAACAATGACAGCAGCAGCAATAACAGCAGCAGCAGCAGTAACAACAATAACAGCAGCAGCAATAACAGCAGCAGCAATAACAACAACAGCAGCAGCAATAGCAGCAGCAGCAGTAACAACAATAACAGCAGCAGCAATAACAGCAGCAGCAATAACAACAATAACAGCAGCACGAATAGCAGCAGCAGCAGTAACAACAATAGCAGCAGCAGCAGTAACAACAATAACAGCAGCAGCAATAACAACAATAACAGCAGCAGCAATAGCAGCAGCAGCAGCAACAATAACAGCAGCAGCAGTAACAACAATAACAGCAGCAGCAGCAGCAACAATAACAGCAGCAGCAGCAACAACAATAACAGCAGCAGCAGTAACAACAATAACAGCAGCAGCAATAACCAACAGCAGCAGCAGCAGTAACAACAATAACAGCAGCAGCAATAACCAACATCAGCAGCAGCGTAGCAGATATATACCGCCAAGACCAAACATATCAACACTGTCATATATCCATTACCATGCCAAACACTCCGAGAGTTGTCATGACAGAAATGAAAATTCTGCCATCATTTACTAACCCTCGTATCATTCCAAACCCATAAGTCGTTCCCTCATCTTCAGAAGTCAAATGAAGATATTTTTTCTTTCTGTCCATCCATTGAAAGGGAACGAACTCGTCACAATATTCCTCATTTAAATAATTCATATGCAGAATAAAGTGGCGGGCCTGGTTGAGTTAGTTACTAGTGTGTTAAAATGGCTGTTATGGTAAGGGGTGGGACATTTCTCAAACCTTCAAAGCGCTCGACCAATCACAACACACTTCTCCAGCCAACCAATCAGAGCACAGTGTGCTTTTCAGAAGGAGGGGCTTCAGAGAGACAGAAAATAAACAGAGCATTACTGACAAATTAGGATGAGAGGAGCTGCAACAATGGAGAATATGGGGGAATTAATGTGTTTTATGAACATTCAATCAATCAGACCGCCGTCCCGCTGCAGTTTGCTCTCTTCGAGTTGGCGCGCAACCCTGACGTGCAGGAGCGTGTGCGAGCGCAGGTGCTGTCGTCATGGCAACAGGCATCAGGAAACCCCCAGAAGGCCCTGCAGGGGGCGCCACTGCTGAAAGGAACCGTGAAGGAGACACTGAGGTGAGAGAGGCTGGATCATCAAGAAATATAATCAGAAAGACAAGTAAGCTTAATCATTTCACAGCAGCTTCACATTAATAAACAGGAAAATATCAGAATCAATTATGAAACTTTATCAAATATGAGAGAAACTTAGATTCAGGAGTGAAGCAGCTCTACAGAAGAAGAGAGAGTCATTATTCAGATCAAGTTCTGTTCTCATTTGATCAGTGGCCATATGATTTCAGACGCTGAGAGTGTGTTTGTGTGTTTCAGGCTGTATCCGGTGGGAATCACCGTCCAGAGGTATCCGGTTCGAGACATTGTCCTCCAGAACTACCATGTACCGGCAGGGGTGAGACAAACACACAAACACACACATCTGACCGAATCAGGAAAATGCCCACATTTTTACATTATTAACCCTAGTGCTGTGTTGAAAATCCTTACGCAAAACTGGAGTTTCCCAGTGTTTTAAATTGCTTGTAAACCTCCAGTATTTAATTTTTTATTTAATTTATTTATAAAGGGACCATGCACAATTTTTAACATAAAATTTCCATTTCATGTATTGTACCAGATTTCGCCAAAGGCTATTTTTCATCCGTAGTCCCCCAGACAGGACAAAGCTAACAAAACATTACACAAACAATACCTGTTCACATACAATAAATACATACATACACACATACTGTCAAGGCCATAAAAAAACATAAATAAATAAATCAGTCTATCAATTTAACTACAACAATTTCAGTGGTTGTATGATTGGTTCAATTTTAAAAAAGATTTTAACTTCAATTTAAAAAGACCATGAGCTTTACACCCTTTTATGTTCTTTGGTAGGGCATTCCACTGATTAGTGGCTTTCATTGCCAAAGATGATAGTCCAAATGCGGAACGACAAAAGGGAACCAGACAATTACTCATAAGTGATAGTCTGGTAGATCTCACAGAGGTTTCACAGCGAAGATTAATAAAGTCACGTACAGAAGGAGCCAGACCGTTTAGGATTTTATTAACCATACACAAACTTGAGTAAAGTCAAAAATTGTCAAAGTTTAGAAAATTTTGTTTCTCTATGATCCTACTAAAAATGAAAATGGTTAGGTTTTTTATCTAAAATTTTTAATGTATGTTTATATAGAGCTTTTGAGGGTTTAATAACAGTTTCACCCGCTTGACCCGAACATGTCAAACAGTAAGACGTGAGAAAAGATTGTAGCATGCATAAAAGCTTTAGCTACATCAAAAGAAAGACATTGTCTAATTTGTCTAAAGTAATGACCAAATATTGGATATTGACTTTTTATCAACTTCTTTTCTTTCAGTTAGCACAGGTTTTGTGTTTCTTTTTGGCCTCATTGATCTAAGCTTAGTGGGGGGGGGTTTAACACTGAAGCGCACGAGTTCAGATTAATGAGGCCTACGATCAACCACATCCAGAAAGAAGACAAAAAGCAAAACAAAAATGGTGAAGTTGTAATACCCTTCATGAGCAAAGTCAGTAAGTTTTAGTCCAATGCGATAACATTTAAAGTGCCCCCCACTAATATTGGCACCCCTGGTAAATATGATCAACGATGGCTGTAAAAAATAAATCTACATTGTTTATTCTTTTGATCTTTCGTTAAAAAAATTCACAAAATTCTAACCTTTCATTGAAGTAAAACAATTGGGGGGGGGGGGTCTCATTATGAAATAACTGTTTTTCTCCAATGCTTGTTGGCCACAATTATTGCCACACAATTATTGCTACCTCCTTTTGCCAAGATAACTGCTGACGTGACACATTTTGTGTTGATTTCGATGTTTCTTATTGGATCGTTGTCCTGATGGAGGATCCAAGCACGGCCCATTATAGGTTTTCCAGCAGAGATTAGATTTTTTATATCTGTTGGTATTTGCTAGAATCCATGATGCCATGTTTCTGAACAAAAAGACTGGCCCACAACAAAGATCCAGCGGTAAATTTTACTGTGGGCAGGGGCTACGTTTGATCCCATCTGATGTGGTTGCTGCCAAAAATCTCTTTGTTAGTTTCGTCTGACCACAGAATCCAGTCCTGTTTAAAGTTCCAGTCCTGTCTGACTTTTTTTGTTTTTGGATGAACAAGGAGGATTTTCCTTGAAACCCTCCCAAACAACATGTGGTGATGTAGGGGCTGTTTGATTATTATTATTTTAGGCTTTCTGAGCCCAAGTCTCTAATCTCTGCGATTCTCCATCTGTGATCCTTGGAGAGACTTTGGCCACTCAAACTCTTGCATTAAGAGGATGCAGACACGTCCTCTTCCTGGCAGATTCACAGCATCTGTAGTTGATTTGAACTTCTTAATTATTCCCCTAATGCTGGAAATGGGGATTTTCAGTGCTTTAGCTATTTTCTTGCTGCCACTTTCAAGCTCATTAATCTTTTTCTGCACATCAGAACTATATTCTGTTGTATTATGTTGGCCTTTGTGTTTCCTCATATTTATACTTATAGCTAAGTCATAGCTAGACAGTATCATGTTCCTAGTTACCCTGATGTGCTAAAAAAGAAAACATAAATATAAATGGCAATATACTTCAGAGATATTTTACTCATAGGAATTTTTAGGGGTGCCAATAATTATGGCCAACATGCATTGGAGAAAAATCCATGAAAAAGGGTAAAATCCATGTGAATGTCAGAATGATGTGAAGCGGTGTTTCAGACGCTGGTGCAGGTGTGCCTGTATCCTCTGGGCCGGAGTCACGAGGTGTTCGAGAGTCCGCAGCGCTTCGAGCCGGGCCGCTGGGCCGCAGCTGAGCCGGGTTCTGGAGGAGGGTTCCGCTCGCTGGCGTTCGGCTTCGGCTCCAGACAGTGTGTGGGTCGCAGGATCGCAGAGACCGAGATGCAGCTGCTGTTACTGCACGTGAGTTACTGCAGGACAACACCTGATCACAGAAACCTGGACCGAGGCACGGATCCTGCACACTTAGACAGACTGACACACCTGCATGCTCTTCAGATTACATTCAACCTTATTGTTGTTCCCATTGAAATAGGTGCATCTATCCCCAAGTATATACAGGTCCTTCTCAAAAAATTAGCATATTGTGATAAAGTTCATTATTTTCCATTATGTAATGATAAAAGTTAAACTTTCATATATTCTAGATTCATTGCACACCAACTGATATGTTTCAGGTGTTTTATTGTTTTAATACTGATGATTTTGGCATACAGCTCATGATAACCCCAAATTCCTGTCTCAAAAAATTAGCATATTTCATCCGACCAATAAAAGAAGTGTTTTTAATAATAAAAAAAAAAAAGTCATCCTTCAAATAATTATGTTCAGTTATGCACTCAATACTTGGTCAGGAATCCTTTTGCAGAAATGACTGCTTCAATGCGGCGTGGCATGGAGGCAATCAGCCTGTGGCACTGCTGAGGTGTTCTGGAGGCCCAGGATGCTTCGAGAGCGGCCTTAAGCTCATCCAGAGTGTTGGGTCTTGCGTCTCTCAAACTTCTCTTCACAATATCCCACAGATTCTCTATGGGGTTCAGGTCAGGAGAGTTGGCAGGCCAATTGAGCACAGTAATACCATGGTCAGTAAACCATTTACCAGTGGTTTTGGCACTGTGAGCAGGTGCCAGGTCGTGCTGAAAGATGAAATCTTCATCTCCATAAAGCTTTTCAGCAGGTGGAAGCATGAAGTGCTCCAAAATCTCCTGATAGCTAGCTGCATTGACCCTGCCCTTGATAAAACACAGTGGACCAACACCAGCAGCTGACATGGCACCCCAGACCATCACTGACTGTGGGTACTTGACTCTGGACTTCAGGCATTTTGGCATTTCCTTCTCCCCAGTCTTCCTCCAGACTCTGGCACCTTCATTTCCGAATGACATGCAACCACTGAGCAACAGTCCAGTGCTGCTTCTCTGTAGCCCAGGTCAGGCGCTTCTGCCGCTGTTTCTGGTTCAAAAGTGGCTTGACCTGGGGAATGCGGCACCTGTAGCCCATTTCCTGCACACGCCTGTGCACGGTGGCTCTGGATGTTTCTACTCCAGACTCAGTCCACTGCTTCTGCAGGTCCCCCAAGGTCTGGAATCGGTCCTTCTCCACAATCTTCCTCAGGGTCCGGTCACCTCTTCTCGTTATGCAGCGTTTTTTGCCACACTTTTTCCTTCCACAGACTTCCCACTGAGGTGCCTTGATCCAGCACTCTGGGAACAGCCTATTTGTTCAGAAATGTCTTTCTGTGTCTTACCCTCTTGCTTGAGGGTGTCAATGATGGCCTTCTGGACAGCAGTCAGGTCGGCAGTCTTACCCATGATTGCGGTTTTGAGTAATGAAACAGGCTGGGAGTTTTTAAAAGCCTCAGGAATCTTTTGCAGGTGTTTAGAGTTAATTAGTTGATTCAGATGATTAGGTTAATAGCTCTTTTAGAGAACCTTTTCATGATATGCTAATTTTTTGAGACAGGAATTTTGGGTTTTCATGAGCTGTATGCCAAAATCATCAGTATTAAAACAATAAAACACCTGAAATATTTCAGTTGGTGTGCAATGAATCTAAAACATATGAAAGTTTAATTTTTATCATTACATTATGGAAAATAATGAACTTTATCACAATATGCTAATTTTTTGAGAAGGGCCTGTATTAGGAAAAATATCCTTTATTTACGAACACTGAGCCTCAGTTGTGCACGTGTGGCCAAAGGCAAGGGTTTGTTATTTAGGTTTAGATTCAGGGTTATTAACACTATTAAAAAATTGAAATACTTGATAGTTAATACAGTTAATTTAACTAAAATAAAATATTACAATGTTTAAGGCTTTTTTTCAGCAACATTTCTCACTTTCATTCAGTTTAATTTGAAGTACTAAAATAATTAAAACTAAATAAAATAAAAATAAAAAATAAAAAACTTTATAGACATTTAAAAAACGAATACAAAAACAACAAAATGACTGAAACTTTAACCAAACTTAAAGTGAAAACAGAAG
>CM060631.1:515000-525000 GCA_030578275.1 Meda fulgida | reverse complement strand
TAATAACATCGCTGCGAGAAGTAGACATTGTTCCATAAAGTTATAGAAGGCTTTTCAGTCCAAAATCACCAACATTCACCATGGATTTAATGCAGTAAACCTAACTGTAACCATAGTATTATGGCAGAAATAGTCACATGTTTGGTTTAGTCAGGTCAAAATACCATAATACGTAGGTTATGCAAGTACAACGAGGGGTTTAAGCCCAGTTCAGTCCTGCAGTCATTGCCTCTATTTACCCTTAGAGTTATTTTTTGTACCTCAATTTTGAACCTATAATGTTAGTCCCCAAATTTCACTCCTGTACAGTAGAAATGATTTAATGAATGCGTGATAGAATTTTAATTGGCAAAACCGTGATTTTATGGTATAAAATGCCCTCGAGCTCAGCTAGACTGACATCTCAAGGCTTCCTCCATTAGAGAAATGTTTCCCTGAGACCTTCCCCTGGAACACCATGGGTCTGGTTTGTTCCAGGTTTGCTGTGAGAGAGAGATGATCAGAGGTTCTGCTGTCTCTCTCTCACAGCAAACCTGGACTCTCTCTCTCTCTCTCTTTCGCTCTCTCTCAGCTCGTATCAGACGTTACTCTGACGTCATGGCTCTGCCGGACTCCTTCATTCAGAGGCAGCACCTGGATGCCTCGATGGCTGACACATTCCTGGAGCATCTGTGTCTGCTGGACATCGACCAGGAGCCGATCACTGCGCGCAACACCAGCATCATCTGCACCATCGGTCAGGCTTGTAATCCGCAGCACATGCAGTACAGTTCATGTCATTCCGATTCTAGATATTTGTATAAACATACACTATATTGCCAAATGTTTTGGGACGTCTGCCTTTACATGCACATGAACTTTAATGACATCCCATTCCTGATCCGTTGGGTTAAATATGGAGTTGCTCCACCCTTTACAGCTATAACAGCTACAACTCTTCTGGGAAGGCTTTCCACAAGGTTTAGGAGTGTGTTTATGGGAATGTTTGACCATTCTTCTAGAAGTGCATTAGTGAGGTCAGGCATTGATGTTGGATGAGAAGCTCTCAGTCTCCGCTGTAATTCCTCCCAGAGCTGATCTATCGGGTCGAGGTCAGGACTCTGTGCAGCCAGTCCAGTTCCTCCACACCAAACTCCTCATCCATGTGTTTATGGTCCTACTTTGTGCACTGGAGCGCAGTCATGCTGGAACAGGAACATCCACAAACTTGGATAATCCCCCCTCCACCAAACAACCCCACGCCACAATCCCCCCTCCGCTAGCCCTAAACTTTACACTCGGCACATTGCAGTCAGGCAAGTACCGTTCTCCTGGCAACCGCCTAACCCAGACTCGTCCATCGGATTGGCAGACAGAGAAGCATGATATGCCATATGGAAACCCATTCCATGAAGCTCTACGCACTGTTCTTGAGCTAATCTTAAGGCCACAGAAGTTTAGGGGTCTGTAGCTGTTGAATCTGCAGAAAGTTGATTCTGCGGCCGACCACTTCATGGCTGAGTTGCTGTTGTTCCCAATTGCTTCCACTTTGTTATAATACCGCTAACAGTTGACTGTGAAACATTTAGTAGTGAGGAAATTTCCCGAATGTACTTATTGCACATGTGGAAACCGATCATGGTCTCACGCTTAAGTTCACTGAGCTCCTGAGAGCGACCCGTTCCTTTACAGATGTGTGTAGAAGCATCTGCATGCCTCTCATGTGCTTGATTTATACAACTGTGGCCATGTAATTTATTGGAACCCCTGAATTCAATGAATGTCCCAATACTTTTGGGAATATAGTGTATGTATATATATATATATAATAAAAATGCAGCTCACAGTACTTTTCCAGTGAATATGTTTTCAGATGCTCATCTTCTCTTCATTTCTCTGCATCTGTCTGTCTGTCATGTGACTGTTTTAGGCCCTGCCTCCCGCTCCGTCACCAAACTCCAGGAGATGGTGAAGGCTGGAATGAACATCGCCAGACTCAACTTCTCTCATGGCTCTCATGAGGTCAGTGTGTGTGTGTGTGTATGTGTGTGTGTGTGCGCGTGTGTCTCTGACACGTTCTGCATCTCATACATCTCTCTCAGTATCACAGAGAGACGATCCGCAATATACGTGAGGCCGTGGAGACGTTGACCTCTGACCCGCTGTACTACAGGCCTGTCGCCATCGCTCTCGACACTAAAGGGCCGGAGATTCGTACCGGCCTGGTTAAAGGGGTACTACCTAATCTCTGAAGGAGTGTGTGATTGTGTGTGTGTGTGTGTGTGTGATGGGTAGGTTTAGGGTTCAGGTCAGTGTGTCTGTGTGTGGTCTGATCCTGTGTGTGTGTGTGTGTGTCAGAGTGCGGATGCTGAGGTGATGCTGCAGCGCGGAGCGTCGGTTCGGGTCGTGACAGCAGAGGCGGATTGTGATAAGACGGACGGGTCTGTAATCTGGTTGGATTATCCTAGCCTGACACGCGTGATCAAGAAGGGAAGCAGAATATTCATTGATGATGGGCTCCTCGCTCTCAAAGTCCTGGAGATCGGTAACAAACACCAGCTCATATTTACACGGAGAACACAGTGAGCTTTAAGAAGCTGCAGTGTGACATTATTTTCATGAAGCATTTCTCCTCTCATGGACTGTCAGGTGACACTTGGGTGGAGACTTGCGTGGAGAACGGTGGGATTCTGGGTAGTCGTAAAGGGGTGAACCTGCCAGGGGCGGAGCTAGTGGACCTGCCGGCGGTGAGCGAGCGCGACCGCTCCGACCTGCTGTTCGGCGTGGAGCAGGACCTAGACATCGTCTTTGCTTCGTTCATCCGCTCGGCCGAGGACGTGAGGGCCGTGAGGGCGGCGCTGGGAGACAGAGGACGAGACATCAAAGTCATCAGCAAAGTGGAGAGCAGACAGGGCGTTCAGAAGTGAGACACACACACACATTCACCTATTTATATAGCGATTTTTACAATACAGAGTGTTTCAAAGAAGCTTTACAGAGATAACAGGAAAATAATGCAACAAAGTTTGTTTCCAGAAGAAAATAGCAGCTTAAGTAAGTTTGGTGATTTTTCATTTTTGTTGTAAAAACAAAAAAAGTTATTAATTTAGTTCATTTATATACAGGTCCTTCTCAAAAAATTAGCATATTGTGATAAAGTTCATTATTTTCCATAATGTAATGATAAAAATTAAACTTTCATATGTTTTAGATTCATTGCACACCAACTGAAATATTTCAGATCTTTTATTGTTTTAATACTGATGATTTTGGCATACAGCTCATGAAAACCCAAAATTCCTGTCTCAAAAAATTAGCATATCATGAAAAGGTTCTCTAAACGAGCTATTAACCTAATCATCTGAATCAACTAATTAACTCTAAACACCTACAAAAGATTCCTGAGGATTTTAAAAACTCCCAGCCTGTTTCACTAATCAAAACCGCAATCATCTGTAAGACTGCCGACCTGACTGCTGTCCAGAAGGCCATCATTGACACCCTCAAGCAAGAGGGTAAGGCACAGAAAGAAATTTCTGAACAAATAGGCTGTTCCCAGAGTGCTGTATCAAGGCACCTCAGTGGGAAGTTTGTGGGAAGGAAAAAGTGTGGCAAAAAACGCTGCATAACGAGAAGAGGTGACCGGACCCTGAGGAAGATTGTGGAGATGGACCGATTCCAGACCTTGGGGGACCTGCGGAAGCAGTGGACTGAGTCTGGAGTAGAAACATCCAGAGCCACCGTGCACAGGCGTGTGCAGGAAATGGGCTACAGGTGCCGCATTCCCCAGGTCAAGCCACTTTTGAACCAAAAACAGCGGCAGAAGCGCCTGACCTGGGCTACAGAGAAACAGCACTGGACTGTTGCTCAGTGGTTGCATGTCATTTGGAAATCAAGGTGCCAGAGTCTGGAGGAAGACTGGGGAGAAGGAGATGGCAAAATGCCTGAAGTCCAGAGTCAAGTACCCACAGTCAGTGATGGTCTGGGGTGCCATGTCAGCTGCTGGTGTTGGTCCACTGTGTTTTATCAAGGGCAGGGTCAATGCAGCTAGCTATCAGGAGATTTTGGAGCACTTCATGCTTCCACCTGCTGAAAAGCTTTATGGAGATGAAGATTTCATTTTTCAGCACGACCTGGCTCCTGCTCACAGTGCCAAAACCACTGGTAAATGGTTTACTGACCATGATATTACTGTGCTCAATTGGCCTGCCAACTCTCCTGACCTGAACCCCATAGAGAATCTGTGGGATATTGTGAAGAGAAAGTTGAGAGACGCAAGACCCAACACTCTGGATGAGCTTAAGGCCGCTCTCGAAGCATCCTGGGCCTCCAGAACACCTCAGCAGTGCCACAGGCTGATTGTCTCCATGCCACGCCACATTGAAGGAGTCATTTCTGCAAAAGGATTCCCGACCAAGTATTGAGTGCATAACTGAACATAATTATTTGAAGGTTGGCTTTTTTTTTGTATTGAAAACACTTATTTTATTGGTCGGATGAAATATGCTAATTTTTTGAGACAGGAATTTGGGTTTTCATGAGCTGTATGCCAAAATCATCAGTATCAAAACAATAAAAGACCTGAAATATCTCAGTTGGTGTGCAATGAATCTAAAATATATGAAAGTTTAATTTGTATCATTACATTATGGAAAATAATGAACTTTATCACAATATGCTAATTTTTTGAGAAGGACCTGTATATAGCCGCTCTGGAGAAAACTGTGATGTCATCGTCCAGCTCAGTTCAGTTCTCATATTATGGTGTCAATGCAGAAGATCAATAATGTTGTTGAATATTAAATGTCCCGAACTAAGCAGCCAAAAGCCAAAGGCGACAGTGAAGGAACCAAAACTCCATCAGTGACAGAATGGAGAAAAACTGAACTTGTGATCGATAAGACATATCTTCATTTACTGCTACAAACAAACACACACACACCGCACGCACACACACTGCACACACAAACATACACTCACTCACACACACACACACACACACACACATTCTCATACACACACAGAGCCTTTTCTGTGGTTGGGCCTCGGCTGTGGAACAATTTGCCCTTTGACGTTCGGATAGCCCCGTCTGTGACTTCTTTTAAGTCCCTTTTAAAAACGCACTTGTTCTCTTTGGCCTACAAATAAGGTGCATGTACATGTATATGTATGTGTATGTATATGTGTGTGTATGTAGGTGTGTGTATGTGTATGTATATGTATATATATATATATATATACGTATATGTATGTGTGTGTGGGTATGGGTGTATATATAGATATATTTATACTTATATATTTTTTTTGTCTATTTTATATTTCTCTCCTTCGAGTATGATACTAGTATTAAACCTGTTACTGTTTTCTCTGTTTTTATTTTCTACTACTGATAGTCTGTGAGACTGCTTGGACGTCTCCCGTTTTAAGCTGTTCTTAACCTTGTTGTACTGTTCTATGATGTGCTACTATGGATGGTCAAGTCAAGTCAAGTCAAGTGTATTTATATAGCGCTTTTCACAATATAAATTGCATCAAAGCAGCTTCACAATATCAATCAAATAACATAATGTTTGTTTCTTAGTGAAAAAACATCCACGTTTGGTAGGGCTGATCAATGGTATTAATGCTTGGCTAATTATTTTGAATATCCCCAACTGAACAAGCCAAAGGCAACAGTGGCAAGGAACCGAAAAACTCCATCAAGTGGCCTACTGGTGTCCTTAAACTCCATCAGGTGACCTAATGGAGAAAAAAAAACCTTGGGAGAACCCAGGCTCAGTCGGGGGCCAGTTCTCCTCTGGCGTTTATGAACTAGAGGCCGGATTTACAGTAACTGTAATTTGATACAGAATTTTGCTTTATTTTATCACTTCGGGGTGGGTACGCGAACCGGAATCACAACATTTTATCTGTTGAGTGGGAAAGGGATCCTCCATAGGGAGAGGCTAGTTGGCACTTCAGCACTGCGTTGTCATCGGGTCCAGGCAAAGCTCCTAGTCAGATCTGGATACGGCCTGGATCCGGTAGGCTGCGGGAAAACCTCGGGATAAACAAAGACACTAAAATTAGCGTAGATGCCATTCTTCTTATGATGATGTAACGAGTACATCAGGATTTAAGGGAAGTGTTCCCAGTTCCGGCTGACCTAATCTATGCAGCCTAACATTGAATTATAGAAGTCTATGATATATTATGTGTATGCTAGGTCAAAGAGATGTGTTTTTAGTCTAGCTTTGAACTGACAGAGTGTGTCTGCTTCCCGGACAATGGTAGGAAGACTGTTCCAAAGTTTTGGTGCTAAATAGGAAAAGGATCTACCGCCCGCAGTCGATTTTGATATTCTAGGTATTATCAACTGGCCCGAATTTTGAGATCGCAATAGACGTGAAGGACTATAATGCGTTAAGAGCTCGCTCAAGTACTGCGGAGCTAAACCATTTAGTGCTTTGTAAGTAATCAACAATATTTTAAAATTTATACGATGTTTAATAGGCAGCCAATGCAGTATTGACAGAACCGGGCTAATATGGTCATATTTCCTGGTTCTAGTAAGAACTCGAGCTGCTGCGTTTTGGACCAGCTGTAGTTTATTTATTAAGCGTGCAGGGCAACCACCCAGTAGAGCATTACAATAATCTAGTCTTGTTGTCATGAAAGCATGAACTAATTGTTCCGCATTTGTTAATGAGAGCATATGTCGTAATTTAGATATATTTTTAAGATGGAAAAATGCGGTTTTACAGATACTAGACACATGACTTTCAAATGAAAGATTGCTATCAAAGAGCACACCCAGGTTCCTAACCGACGACGAAGACTTAACAGAGCAGCCATCAAGGGTTAGACAGTATTCTAGGTTATTACGTGTGGAAGTTTTTTGTCCAATAATTAGAATCTCTGTTTTTTCAGAGTTTAGTAGTAGGAAATTACTAGTCATCCAATTTTTTATATCAGCTATGCATTCCGTTAATTTTGTGAATTGGTAAGTTTCGTTAGGTTTTGAAGAAATATACAGCTGAGTATCATCGGCATAACAATGAAAGCTAATTCCATGTTTCCTAATGATATGTCCTAATGGTAGCATGTACAGAGTGAACAGCAGCGGTCCTAGTACTGAGCCTTGTGGTACGCCATACTGAACTTGTGATCGATAAGACATCTCTTCATTTACTGCTACAAACTGATAACGGTCAGATAAGTATGATTTAAACCATGCTAGTGCAATTCCACTAATGCCAACATAGTTTTCCAGTCTATTTAAAAGAATGTTGTGGTCAATTGTGTCAAATGCAGCACTAAGATCAAGTAACACTAATAGAGAGATACAACCACGATCGGATGATAAAAGTAAATCATTTGTAACTCTAATGAGAGCTGTCTCAGTACTATGGTGCGGTTTAAATCCTGACTGAAAATCCTCGCAGATATCATTTCTTTCAAGAAAGGAACACAGTTGTGAGGATACTTCTTTTTCTAATATCTTTGACAGAAAAGGCAGATTTGAGATCGGCCTGTAATTGACTAATTCTGAAGGATCAAGTTGCGTTTTTTTAACAAGCGGTTTTATCATAGCCAGCTTAAAGGTTTTTGGTACATATCCTAGAGACAAAGACGAATTAATGATATTAAGAAGAGTATCTATGATCTCTGGAAGCATCTCTTTCAGTAGCTTAGTCGGTATAGGGTCTAACATACAAGTTGTCGATTTAGATGAATTAACGAGTTTGCAGAATTCTTCCTCTCCTATAGCAACAAATGAAAACAATTTTTCCTCAGGGAGACTACAATGCACTCCCTGATGCGATACTGTAGTAGACGGTTGCATAGTTATAATTTTGTCCCTGATATTATCAATCTTATAAGTGAAGAAGTTCATAAAGTCATTACTGCTGTGTTGCTTGGAAACTTCTGTGCTTAAAGCTTTCTTTTTCGTTAGTTTAGCCACTGTTTCAAATAAATACCTAGGATTATGTTTATTTTCTTCTAATAGGGTTGAAAAATAAGCAGATCTAGCAGCTTTTAAAGCCTCTCTGTAAGCAATCGAGCTCTCTTTCCATGAAATCCGAAATACCTCTAGTTTTGTTTTCTTCCAGTTGCGCTCCATTTTTCTGGCTGCTCTCTTAAGGGCCTGAGTGTGCTCGTTGTACCACGGCGTTGGACTATTTTCTTTAATCTTCTTTAAGCGCAACGGAGCAACTGCGTCTAAAGTGCTGGAAAAGAGAGAGTTAAAAGTTTCTGTTGCAATATCGAGTTCTTCTAAGCTATCCGGGATGCTGAGATGATGAAACTTATTAGGAAGATTATTGATAAAGCAATCTTTAGTGGCAGAAGTTATAGGTCTAACATATTTATAACACGGAGTCGGCTTTGCAGCCTTGGCTAAATGTAATTTACATGAGACTAGATAATGGTCTGAGATGTCATCGCTCTGCTGCAGAATTTCAACGGCATCAACATCTATTCCATGTGATAATATTAGATCTAGAGTATGATTACGACAATGAGTGGGTCCTGACACGTGTTGTCTAACTCCAATTGAGTTTACAATGTCTTTAAGTGCCAATCCCAATGCATCTTTTTCATTATCTACATGTATATTAAAATCACCAACAATTAGTACTTTATCGTTAGCCAATACTAATTCTGATAGAAAAATTCCGCAAATTCTTTGATAAAATCTTTATGGTGCCCTGGTGGCCTGTATACAGTAGCCAGCAGAAATCTCAAACGTGATTTATCGTTTACACTATATATTTTTACATTAAGCACCAACACTTCAAAAGAAGTATATTTAAGAATAGATTTCTTAGTGGTTTTGAAAATATTACTATAAATTACAGCAACACCTCCCCCTTTGCGTTTTAGACGAGGTTCATGTTTATAACAGTAATCTTGTGGGGTTGACTCATTTAAAGTAATGTAATCATTTGGTTTTAGCCAGGTTTCTGTCAAACACAGCACATCTAGATTATAATCTGAAATCATATCATTAACTATGAGCGATTTTGAAGTAAGGGATCGAATATTCAGCAACCGAAGCTTTATCATTTGTTCATCTGTGTTATATCTGTTTTTTATTTGTTGAACATCAATTAAATTTTTTACCTGACGTTTTTTGGATTTCCAAATTCGGGGAACAGACACAGTCTCTATATGATATCTAGGTGAAAGAGGCTCTATGTGATGGGATTTATCTGACCTTGGTGACGCGAGGCCGCTAGCAGACGGTCGGTTTAGCCAGTCTGTCTGCTTCCTGACCTGTGCCCCAGATTGTCATGTTTTAGCTCTAAGACTATGTGCCATATTACTAGAGAGAAGAGCAGCACCATCCCAGGAGGGATGAACACCATCTCTTTTCAACAGGTCAGGCTTGCCCCAAAAACTTTTCCAATTGTCTATGAATTCTATATTATTCAACGGACACCACTTAGACAACCAACCATTGAGTGAGGCCAATCTGCTAACTATCTCATCACTCCTGCGAACAGGAAGGGGGCCAGAGAAAATTACAGTGCCTGACATCGTACTTGCGAGTTTACACACCTCTTTAATATTAATTTTGGTGATCTCCGACTGGCGGAGTCGAACATCATTAGTGCCGACATGAATAATGATCTTAGAGAATTTACGATTAGCATTAGCCAGCACTTTTAAATTTGCTTTGATGTCAGGCGCTCTGGCTCCCGGCAAACATGTGACTATGGTGGCTGTTGTCTCTATTTTCACGTTCCGTGTGATCGAATCACCAATTACCAGGGCACAATCAACAGAATTCTCAGTGGGTGTTTCACTGAGTGGGGCAAATCGATTTGTTATGGTAATCGGAACGGAAGAGTGGTTTTTTAATCCGCGACTAGAGCGATCTCTCACGGTCACCCATCTGCCCTGCTGCGTGGGCTCTACTTCAGCCGGAACCGAATCATGTACAGAGTTCACTATGCTAGGCGCATCCAAAATAGTATCTAAAGCTCTAGTACTATCCTTACTATCCTCAATTAAAGTTTGGATGCGTGTCTCTAGC
>CM060631.1:492500-510000 GCA_030578275.1 Meda fulgida | reverse complement strand
CTTCACTCTGTGACTTTTTCCAAAAAATCTGACTTGAATGGTTTTCTTGCATTCTTGATTATTTATTAAAAGATCTTCGAAGAGTGCAATCATTTATGGATCTGAAAATGAGCCTGTGTTTGTGTATCTGACTCTCGTTATGATTTTTAATGTCTTAATTGGCTTTAGCTGTTCAGTGTCACAGAAACAGACAGCATCTGTCTCTCTCCTCCCATCCCCGTGTCGTCATGGTGACGCGCCGCGCGCTCATACCTGAGTGTGTGGACTTGGTGACAGGGATGATGATGCTGATGATGAAGCTGCCATGGCAACAGACCTTCACGCGCTCGCACATTGATTTCATATTTATTTAATCCCGCGTTCGTGCTTCCCGTCACGAGGGATCCGGAATCTGACGTGATCGAGTGAAGCTCAACAAGTGAGCGATGAATGTGATCCGCGACGCGCCCTGGAGAAACGACGGATAAACGTGCGTTTAAAGGACGCGGAGGAATAACGCGCGTCTGCAGTTCGTTTCTCATCTTTTGCACATCCGTCTGATGATGATGATGATGATGATGAGCCTTCACACGTCTGCTGACTGACCTGTGTGTGTGTGTGTGTGTGATTGACAGATGAATGTCTTGTATCTGTGCCGCTCCTTCACATTCGTTCTTATATAAGCGCGTCTGTTAAACGCGCACGGCGCGAGACATCACCGTGACAACCGGAGGCGAGAATCACCGGATCACGGAATGCTGGCCGGTCTCGGGGCGCGTCGGCGCGTCTGGGCCTCAAGGACACGCGGGAAGAGAAATGAGGAGGAATGACGGACGGCGCGTGAAGACGAGCGCGTCAAGGGCGAACGGAGCGTCACTGACGCGCGTTTATTCAAGGGCGTTGGAACACGATGAGGAGCCGGCGATGGAAGCGCGAGGAAGAATCCGTCGTTTTACCGACACTGAGATCAAACTGACCTTGCGCTCGTTATCCAGACCTGCGATTATCTGACAGAAGAGTAACAACAGGTCACTCGTGCGCGCGTGTGTGTGTGTGTGTGTGTGTGTGTGTGTGTGTGAGAGAGAGAGAGAGAGAGAGAGAGAGAGAGTGAGCGAGCGAGCAAGTGCGTGCGCGCTCTCGCTGCACTTTGGCACTGGCATGGATGGTGGCACAGCGGGCACGGACCCTCGGCCCGCCCGGCCCGGAGACTCTAAGCGGCGCAGTAAGAGCAGCCTCCCGTCTCCCGGTTACCGGCTCTCACAGGCGTCTCTGGAGGGCGATCGCCGGCTCTCCATCATGAGCTCCACGCGGGACAACGGCCCGTTCCGCCCGGGCACCCCGACCACTCCTCTCCCGCACACCATGACGCGCTCCGTGGGTTTCGCCGCGTCCCGAGCCGTTCTGGCGTCCTCCTCCTCCTCCACCGGCACCGGGATGGTCGTGGTGGCCGCCGCCGGGCCCGAGACCGGCACCGGGAGCCCGGAGGGCCCGTGTCTAGACGGCGAGGACTTCAGCTTCTCGAACCAGTCCACGTTCATCCAGAGACAGTTCGGCGCGATGCTGCAGCCCGGAGTCAACAAGTTCTCGCTCCGCATGTTCGGGAGCCACAAGGCTGTAGCGCTGGAGCAGGAGAGGCTCAAATCAGCCGGAGTCTGGATCATACACCCCTACAGCGACTTCAGGTACACACACACACACACACACACACAGTCTGTTTGTTGCACGTCAACAGGCATCTCTGATTATATCAATGTGCACTAGTTTGGATCTCATTTGATTTATTATTGCTTTTGAAAGAGTCTCTTTGGCTGCATTTATTCGATCAGAAATACAGTAAAAACTGTGAAATATTATTCTAATGTAAATCAGCTGTTTTCCATGTGAATATATGGTAAAATGTAATTTATTCCTGTGATCAAAACTGAATTTTCAGCATCATTACTCCAGTCTTCAGTGTCACATGATCCTTCAGAAATCAGGATAATATGAGGATCTGATGCTCAAGAAACATTTATGATTATGATCAGTGTTGAACAGCTGCTTAAAGGGATAGTTCACCAAATAAACATCTGTCATCATTTGCTCTCCCTCGATGTCGTGACTCTTCTGTGGAGCACAAAAGATATTTTGAGTAATGTTAGTTTTTCAAACTAAAAACTAGTTACTAGTTTCCATACAATGAAAGTCACTGGGGTCCAATTCTTTGGTTCTTTAAAAATGAATATTTCCTGGTCCACCGAAGAAAGAAAGTCATGCAGGTTTGAATGAGGCCGGGGAAATGATGACCAGAATAAATCACAGTCTGGACAGCAGTGCATCTCTTTCTGTCAGCAAAAAGTCACTGTTGTTTGGGTGAAGCTGAGATGTGCTTCACATCGTCTGAAGATCTTCTATAAGTGATGAATATCTGCATGTAAAAATGTAAAGGCTTGTATTGCAGTGACGAGTGACGGGTGAGCAGACTCTACAGTCGTGTGTGTTTCTGACGAACTCTCAATGAGATCAGTGTTTGTACCGTTCACACACGTCTGCCTCTGAACTGATGTTATTATAAGCTGGAAACAGACAGAGAGACCCAGACCAGACTAAATGAGACACACACACACACACACACACACACACACACACACACACACACACACACACACACACACACACACACACACACAATGAGAAGATTCCACGTGAATGTCAGGATTATAGTCCGTCATATTCAGACTTCCATGAGCAGAAGTCAAATCTCCTTCGATTATAAAGCGTTTATATATCGTTTGTTCACTTCTCTTGGCAGCATATGGCCCCTGTTACCTGTGTGTAATCCAATGAAACCTGTAACTCTAAATATAACTGCCGTTTCATGCTGAAGAATTCCCAAAACACACACCGAGCATCCATGTTTTAATAGTCCAAGTGTATGCAGTGACATGAGTTTCCCGCGGGAACACACTCCTCACACTGAGTGGCAGAAGAGCGTCTGAGGGACTGGAGTTAATAGAGGAAACTGAGAAAACGGCAGTAAAACAAACCATTATCAGTTTAAACTGAAGCTTGGACTCTATATAGTGTTTCTTACCACTCACCAGAGATCCAGAGATCATGGATATCAGCATGCAGCAGGAATCATGTTTCCTGACGTTTATATGAGCCTTATTTCAACACCAGGGAAATACATAAACCAAACAGCCTGTGAACACTTTATATAAATACAATATAGATTTAAATCCATGTGATCACTTTATATCAATGTTATATATATCATCATATCATCCAGCACTAAAACTTGTGTAGTTTTTTTGTCAGTGTTTATTTAAAAACATCCAATTATGCAGAATATGCGATGGTAAATATTTAATTGATGAGTTGTCAATACAATATATAACAACACAATATATAGGGTATGATTTTACCCCATAATTCAGCATATTGACACAAAATGATAACAGCAAATCCAGCTTTCTGTGCCTGGATCTAAATGTTTCTTTGAATCGCAGCAAATCATTTGCTTCTCTGTTTTGTAGCTTTCAGGAGTCTGTAAATATGTACCTCTAAGAACTCAAATCTAGTAGTTCAGTGAATCTCAAAGCTCTTTCCCATTTTAAATGTTTTTTGTGTGTTTTTCGCGCTGAAAAACAATCCTGCCACTCAGTGTTTTTGCCGCTCAGTGTTTCTGCCTCTCAGTGTTTCTGCCTCTCAGTGTCTCTCAGTGTTTCTGCCTCTCAGTGTCTCTCAGTGTTTCTGCCTCTCAGTGTTTCTGCCTCTCAGTGTCTCTCAGTGTTTCTGCCTCTCAGTGTTTCTGCCTCTCAGTGTTTCTGCCTCTCAGTGTCTCTCAGTGTTTCTGCCTCTCAGTGTTTCTGCCTCTCAGTGTTTCTGCCTCTCAGTCTCTCAGTGTTTCTGCCTCTCAGTGTTTCTGCCACTCAGTGTTTCTGCCACTCAGTGTTTCTACCTCTCAGTGTTTCTGCCTCTCAGTGTTTCTCAGTGTTTCTCAGTGTTTCTACCTCTCAGTGTTTCTGCCTCTCAGTGTTTCTCAGTGTTTCTCAGTGTTTCTGTCACTCAGTGTTTCTGCCACTCAGTGTTTCTGCCACTCTGTGTTTCTGTCGCTCAGTGTTTCTGCCTCTCAGTGTTTCTCAGTGTTTCTCAGTGTTTCTGTCACTCAGTGTTTCTGCCTCTCAGTGTTTCTGCCTCTCAGTGTTTCTGCCGCTCAGTGTTTCTGCCTCTCAGTGTTTCTCAGTGTTTCTGCCACTCAGTGTTTCTGCCCCTCAGTGTTTCTGCCTCTCAGTGTTTCTGCCTCTCAGTGTTTCTGCCCCTCAGTGTTTCTGCCCCTCAGTGTTTCTGCCTCTCAGTGTTTCTGCCTCTCAGTGTTTCTGCCCCTCAGTGTTTCTGCCTCTAGGTGTTTCTGCCCCTCAGTGTTTCTGCCCCTCAGTGTTTCTGCCCCTCAGTGTTTCTGCCTCTCAGTGTTTCTGGCTCTCAGTGTCTCTCAGTGTTTCTGCCGCTCAGTGTTTCTGCCTCTCAGTGTTTCTGCCGCTCAGTATTTCTGCCGCTCAGTTTTTTTGACCCTCAGTGTTTCTGCCTCTCAGTGTTTCTGCCTCTCAGTGTTTCTGCCGCTCAGTATTTCTGCCGCTCAGTTTTTTTGCCCCTCAGTGTTTCTGCCGCTCAGTGTTTCTGCCTCTCAGTGTTTCTGCCGCTCAGTTTTTTTGACCAAATATTTGGTAAATATTTAATTGATGAGTTGTCAATACAATATATAACAACACAATATATAGGGTATGATTTTACCCCATAATTCAGCATATTGACACAAAATGATAACAGCAAATCCAGCTTTCTGTGCCTGGATCTAAATGTTTCTTTGAATCGCAGCAAATCATTTGCTTCTCTGTTTTGTAGCTTTCAGGAGTCTGTAAATATGTACCTCTAAGAACTCAAATCTAGTAGTTCAGTGAATCTCAAAGCTCTTTCCCATTTTAAATGTTTTTTGTTTGTTTTTCGCGCTGAAAAACAATGCTGCCACTCAGTGTTTTTTCCGCTCAGTGTTTCTGCCTCTCAGTGTTTCTGCCTCTCAGTGTTTCTGCCGCTCAGTGTTTCTGCCTCTCAGTGTCTCTCAGTGTTTCTGCCTCTCAGTGTTTCTGCCTCTCAGTGTTTCTGCCTCTCAGTGTTTCTGCCTCTCAGTCTCTCAGTGTTTCTGCCTCTCAGTGTTTCTGCCACTCAGTGTTTCTGCCACTCAGTGTTTCTACCTCTCAGTGTTTCTGCCTCTCAGTGTTTCTCAGTGTTTCTCAGTGTTTCTGTCACTCAGTGTTTCTGCCACTCAGTGTTTCTGCCACTCTGTGTTTCTGCCACTCAGTGTTTCTGCCACTCTGTGTTTCTGTCGCTCAGTGTTTCTGCCTCTCAGTGTTTCTGCCTCTCAGTGTTTCTGCCGCTCAGTGTTTCTGCCTCTCAGTGTTTCTCAGTGTTTCTGCCACTCAGTGTTTCTGCCCCTCAGTGTTTCTGCCTCTCAGTGTTTCTGCCTCTCAGTGTTTCTGCCCCTCAGTGTTTCTGCCCCTCAGTGTTTCTGCCTCTCAGTGTTTCTGCCTCTCAGTGTTTCTGCCCCTCAGTGTTTCTGCCTCTAGGTGTTTCTGCCCCTCAGTGTTTCTGCCCCTCAGTGTTTCTGCCCCTCAGTGTTTCTGCCTCTCAGTGTTTCTGCCTCTCAGTGTCTCTCAGTGTTTCTGCCGCTCAGTGTTTCTGCCTCTCAGTGTTTCTGCCGCTCAGTATTTCTGCCGCTCAGTTTTTTTGACCCTCAGTGTATCTGCCGCTCAGTGTTTCTGCCTCTCAGTGTTTCTGCCGCTCAGTTTTTTTGACCCTCAGTGTTTCTGCCTCTCAGTGTTTTTGCCTCTCAGTGTTTCTGCCTCTCAGTGTTTCTGCCTCTCAGTGTTTTTGCCTCTCAGTGTTTCTGCCTCTCAGTGTCTCTGCCCCTCAGTGTTTCTGCCTCTCAGTGTTTCTGCCTCTCAGTGTTTCTGCCGCTCAGTATTTCTGCCTCTCAGTGTTTCTGCCTCTCAGTGTTTCTGCCTCTCAGTGTTTCTGCCTCTCAGTGTTTCTGCCTCTCAGTGTTTCTGCCGCTCAGTGTTTCTGCCTCTCAGTGTTTCTGCCCCTCAGTGTTTCTGCCTCTCAGTGTTTCTGCCTCTCAGTGTCTCTCAGTGTTTCTGCCTCTCAGTGTTTCTGCCTCTCAGTGTCTCTCAGTGTTTCTGCCTCTCAGTGTTTCTGCCTCTCAGTGTTTCTGCCTCTCAGTGTTTCTGCCGCTCAGTGTTTCTGCCTCTCAGTGTTTCTGCCCCTCAGTGTTTCTGCCTCTCAGTGTTTCTGCCTCTCAGTGTCTCTGCCACTCAGTGTCTCTGCCTCTCAGTGTTTCTGCCGCTCGGTGTTTCTGCCTCTCAGTGTTTCTGCCGCTCAGTGTTTTTGCCGCTCAGTGTTTCTGCCTCTCAGTGTCTCTCAGTGTTTCTGCCTCTCAGTGTTTCTGCCTCTCAGTGTCTCTGCCTCTCAGTGTCTCTCAGTGTTTCTGCCTCTCAGTGTTTCTGCCTCTCAGTGTTTCTGCCTCTCAGTGTCTCTCAGTGTTTCTGCCTCTCAGTGTTTCTGCCTCTCAGTGTTTCTGCCACTCAGTGTTTCTGCCTCTCAGTGTTTCTCAGTGTTTCTCAGTGTTTCTCAGTGTTTCTGCCACTCAGTGTTTCTGCCACTCAGTGTTTCTGCCACTCAGTGTTTGTGCCACTCAGTGTTTGTGCCACTCAGTGTTTGTGCCACTCAGTGTTTCTGCCACTCTGTGTTTCTGTCGCTCAGTGTTTCTGCCTCTCAGTGTTTCTGCCTCTCAGTGTTTCTGCCGCTCAGTGTTTCTGCCTCTCAGTGTTTCTGCCGCTCAGTGTTTCTGCCGCTCAGTGTTTTTGCCACTCAGTGTTTCTGCCTCTCAGTGTTTCTGCCTCTCAGTGTTTCTGCCGCTCAGTGTTTCTGCCTCTCAGTGTTTCTGCCCCTCAGTGTTTCTGCCTCTCAGTGTTTCTGCCTCTCAGTGTCTCTCAGTGTTTCTGCCTCTCAGTGTTTCTGCCTCTCAGTGTTTCTGCCTCTCAGTGTCTCTCAGTGTTTCTGCCTCTCAGTGTTTCTGCCTCTCAGTGTTTCTGCCTCTCAATGTTTCTGCCTCTCAGTGTTTCTGCCTCTCAGTGTTTCTGCCTCTCAGTGTTTCTGCCGCTCAGTGTTTCTGCCTCTCAGTGTTTCTGCCCCTCAGTGTTTCTGCCTCTCAGTGTTTCTGCCTCTCAGTGTCTCTGCCACTCAGTGTCTCTGCCTCTCAGTGTTTCTGCCGCTCGGTGTTTCTGCCTCTCAGTGTTTCTGCCTCTCAGTGTTTCTGCCTCTCAGTGTTTCTGCCGCTCAGTGTTTCTGTCTCTCAGTGTCTCTCAGTGTTTCTGCCTCTCAGTGTCTCTCAGTGTTTCTGCCTCTCAGTGTTTCTGCCTCTCAGTGTCTCTCAGTGTTTCTGCCTCTCAGTGTTTCTGCCTCTCAGTGTTTCTGCCTCTCAGTGTTTTTGCCTCTCAGTGTTTCTGCCACTCAGTGTTTCTGCCTCTCAGTGTTTCTCAGTGTTTCTCAGTGTTTCTCAGTGTTTCTGCCACTCAGTGTTTCTGCCACTCTGTGTTTTTGCCTCTGTGTTTCTGCCTCTCAGTGTTTCTGTCGCTCAGTGTTTCTGCCTCTCAGTGTTTCTGCCTCTCAGTGTTTCTGCTGCTCAGTGTTTCTGCCTCTCAGTGTTTCTGCCTCTCAGTGTTTCTCAGTGTTTCTGCCACTCAGTGTTTCTGCCCCTCAGTGTTTCTGCCCCTCAGTGTTTCTGCCTCTCAGTGTTTCTGCCTCTCAGTGTTTCTGCCCCTCAGTGTTTCTGCCTCTCAGTGTTTCTGCCCCTCAGTGTTTCTGCCACTCAGTGTTTCTGCCCCTCAGTGTTTCTGCCGCTCTGTATTCCTGCCGCTCAGTTTTTCTGCCGCTCTGTGTTTCTGCCACTCAGTGTTTCTGCCACTCAGTGTTTCTGCCTCTCAGTGTTTCTGCCACTCTGTGTTTCTGCCGCTCAGTGTTTCTGCCGCTCTGTGTTTCTGCCGCTCAGTTTTTCTGCCGCTCAGTGTTTCTGCCTCTCAGTGTTTCTGCCACTCTGTGTTTCTGCCTCTCAGTGTTTCTGCTGCTCAGTGTTTCTGCCTCTCAGTGTTTCTGCCCCTCAGTGTTTCTGCCTCTCAGTGTTTCTGCCCCTCAGTGTTTCTGCCACTCAGTGTTTCTGCCCCTCAGTGTTTCTGCCGCTCTGTATTCCTGCCGCTCAGTTTTTCTGCCGCTCTGTGTTTCTGCCACTCAGTGTTTCTGCCACTCAGTGTTTCTGCCTCTCAGTGTTTCTGCCACTCTGTGTTTCTGCCGCTCAGTGTTTCTGCCGCTCTGTGTTTCTGCCGCTCAGTTTTTCTGCCGCTCAGTGTTTCTGCCTCTCAGTGTTTCTGCCACTCTGTGTTTCTGCCTCTCAGTGTTTCTGCTGCTCAGTGTTTCTGCCTCTCAGTGTTTCTGCCTCTCAGTGTTTCTCAGTGTTTCTCAGTGTTTCTCAGTGTTTCTGCCACTCAGTGTTTCTGCCACTCTGTGTTTTTGCCTCTCTGTTTCTGCCTCTCAGTGTTTCTGTCGCTCAGTGTTTCTGCCTCTCAGTGTTTCTGCCTCTCAGTGTTTCTGCCGCTCAGTGTTTCTGCCTCTCAGTGTTTCTGCCTCTCAGTGTTTCTCAGTGTTTCTGCCACTCAGTGTTTCTGCCCCTCAGTGTTTCTGCCTCTCAGTGTTTCTGCCTCTCAGTGTTTCTGCCTCTCAGTGTTTCTGCCCCTCAGTGTTTCTGCCTCTCAGTGTTTCTGCCCCTCAGTGTTTCTGCCGCTCTGTATTCCTGCCGCTCAGTTTTTCTGCCGCTCTGTGTTTCTGCCACTCAGTGTTTCTGCCACTCAGTGTTTCTGCCTCTCAGTGTTTCTGCCACTCTGTGTTTCTGCCGCTCAGTGTTTCTGCCGCTCTGTGTTTCTGCCGCTCAGTTTTTCTGCCGCTCAGTGTTTCTGCCTCTCAGTGTTCCTGCCTCTGTGTTTCTGCCACTCAGTGTTTCTCCCCCTCAGTGTTTCTGCCCCTCAGTGTTTCTGCCTCTCAGTGTTTCTGCCCCTCTGTGTTTCTGCCCCTCAGTGTTTCTGCCTCTCAGTGTTTCTGCCACTCAGTGTTTCTGCCGCTCAGTGTTCCTGTCTCTGTGTTTCTGCCTCTCAGTGTTTCTGCCTCTCAGTGTTTCTGCCGCTCTGTGTTTCTGCCGCTCAGTGTTTCTGCCTCTCAGTGTTTCTGCCCCTCAGTGTTTCTGCCCCTCAGTGTTTCTGCCCCTCAGTGTTTCTACCCCTCTGTGTTTCTGCCGCTCAGTGTTCCTGCCTCTGTGTTTCTGCCCCTCAGTGTTTCTGCCCCTCAGTGTTTCTGCCCCTCAGTGTTTCTGCCCCTCAGTGTTTCTGCCCCTCAGTGTTTCTGCCCCTCAGTGTTCCTGCCTCTGTGTTTCTGCCTCTCGGTGTTTCTGCCGCTCGGTGTTTCTGCCCCTCGGTGTTTCTGCCGCTCGGTGTTTCTGCCGCTCTGTGTTTCTGCCGCTCAGTGTTTCTGCCCCTCAGTGTTTCTGCCCCTCAGTGTTTCTGCCCCTCAGTGTTTCTGCCTCTCAGTGTTTCTGCCTCTCAGTGTTTCTGCCGCTCTGTGTTTCTGCCCCTCAGTGTTTCTGCCGCTCAGTGTTTCTGCCGCTCTGTGTTTCTGCCTCTCAGTGTTTCTGCCCCTCAGTGTTTCTGCCTCTCAGTGTTTATGCCTCTCAGTGTTTATGCCTCTCAGTGTTTATGCCCCTCAGTGTTTATGCCCCTCAGTGTTTTTGCCTCTCAGTGTTTCTGCCCCTCAGTGTTTCTGCCCCTCAGTGTTTATGCCGCTCAGTGTTTCTGCCTCTCAGTGTTTCTGCCCCTCAGTGTTTCTGCCTCTCAGGGTTTATGCCGCTCAGTGTTTCTGCCTCTCAGTGTTTCTGCCCCTCAGTGTTTCTGCCTCTCAGTGTTTCTGCCCCTCAGTGTTTCTGCCTCTCAGTGTTTCTGCCCCTCAGTGTTTCTGCCCCTCAGTGTTTCTGCCTCTCAGTGTTTCTGCCTCTCAGTGTTTCTGCCGCTCAGTGTTTCTGCCTCTCAGTGTTTCTGCCCCTCAGTGTTTCTGCCTCTCAGTGTTTCTGCCCCTCAGTGTTTCTGCCTCTCAGTGTTTCTGCCTCTCAGTGTTTCTGCCTCTCAGTGTTTCTGCCTCTCAGTGTTTCTGCCTCTCTGTGTTTCTGCCTCTCAGTGTTTCTGCCTCTCTGTGTTTCTGCCCCTCAGTGTTTCTGCCTCTCAGTGTTTCTGCCTCTCAGTGTTTCTGCCTCTCAGTGTTTCTGCCTCTCTGTGTTTCTGCCCCTCAGTGTTTCTGCCGCTCTGTGTTTCTGCCGCTCAGTGTTTCTGCCTCTCAGTGTTTCTGCCCCTCACTGTTTCTGCCCCTCACTGTTTCTGCCCCTGCTCTGTGTTTCTGCCGCTCAGTGTTTCTGCCCCTCAGTGTTTCTGCCCCTCAGTGTTTCTGCCCCTCAGTGTTTCTGCCCCTCAGTGTTTCTGCCCCTCAGTGTTTCTGCCTCTCAGTGTTTCTGCCACTCCGGCCGACGGTGACGTCACACACATACATACTATAGTTGGTGTGTCGCCTGCATAACAATTAAATGAAATGCCATGCTTCCTAAAAATGGACCCTAATGGGAGCATGAAGGGAAAACGACATTGGGCTAATAAGAATAGAGCCCTGAGGGACTCCAGAGTCTGTGACCCGTAAGAGGTCGTTAAAGACCATTAAAAGTGCATTTAGTGGGTTTAAAACCAGACTGAAATATCTCTGAAACTCCATGTGAGTCTGAAAAAGATACATTCAATGTTCTCCAATATTTTAGAAAGAAAAGGGAGTTTAGAAATTGGATGAAAATTGGTAGGAACCGTTGTGTCCAAATTAGATTTTTTTTTTTTGATCGATGGTTGGAACACGCCAAGTTTAAAATCCAGTGGAAAAACACCTGAGGTCAAACTGCTATTAATAGTTTCTTGGCCCAATAGTTCTCTTTTAGAAGACGCGGAGGGACAATATCTGTGGGACAGCAGAATGCTTCAATTAATCAGTCTTTCAAAAAAGAAAGAGGCACAGAATAGAGGGGATCTTATACACAAAAACATGTAAAATCTTCTCACAGGATGAGAACATGTAGGTTGAGAGGGATGTAGTGAAGCATTAATAGTACTAAAAAGCACTCAATGTTTATGAGAATTATTTTTTTAAGTCTTTTTTTTTTTTTTTTTTAATTTACATTACATCTCCATTTATGCATTTGGCAGACGCTTTTATCCAAAGCGACTTACATTGCAATTCAAGGTACACATTTTACATTCTCATCAGTTCTCAGTTCTTACTTTCCCTGGAAATCGATCCCATGACCTTGGTGTTGCAGCTACAGGAAAGCTATGAGCATTTTTAAAATAACATCAGACAAGTATTTCATTTTTTCTGCTTTTCTTTGGTATCTTTACACGAAATCTGAATATGCAAATGAGTCCAATTAGTCAATCTGCTGTCAGAAATGTGCATGGATCAATTATTCATAATGTGATGCATTATTCATCCAATGTATGCATAATGCATGATTCAATCAGCTACGATTTCAACTACGTTAAACGGAGACTATGAATAAAGAAACGAGGCAGAGAGAGTCAGGCCTGATGGGAAACAGATTATGAGCAGATTATTACTGATCGATCGCACACTGTGTGTGTGTGTGTGTGTGTGTGTGTGTGTGTGTGTGTGTGTGTGTGTGTGTGTATGTGTGTGTGTGTGTGTGTGTGTGTGTGTGTGTGTGTGTGTGTGTGTATGTGTGTGTGTGTGTGTGTGTGTGTGTGTGTGTGTGTGTGTGTGTGTGTGTGTGTGTGTGTGTGTGTGTGTGTGTGTGTGTGTGTGTGTGTGTGTGTGTGTGTGTATGTGTGTGTGTGTGTTGTGTTGTGTTGTGTTGTGTTGTGTTGTGTTGTGTATGTTTGTGCGTACGTTGTGTGTGTGTGTGTGTGTGTGTGTGTGTGTGTGTGTGTGTGTGTGTGTGTGTGTGTGTGTGACGTTGAGCATCAGACCTGCTCTCCTGTCCCAGTTTCTCCATCAGGAAGCTTGAGCCGTCTGTTATTTCACATTCTCGCTCACGCTAGCATGTCATTGCAGGACATATAGATGATTTCTGACGTGCTCAGCTGGACTCTTGCGTTACTGTATTATCTCTCCATGCAGCTCTGCATCTCTCATAGGGAGATGATCAATAATATTGATCTTAACCGCAGACAGAGATAATCAGACGCTTACAGACAGCGACTGAAACATGAGCGAGATCCTTCAGCTGCATCCCAAATCACATGCTTTCTAATCAGGTACTTCTTTTGATTAAAGTTGCCATGAAATCAAAACTTTTCTTATTTTATAGTATTAATTCAAAATGATTTATCTGTGCACATAATTATTGTGTTAAATTCATGTTCCTGGTAATCTTGAATCAGAATAAGTTTCTCTTGCAGCATATCATCTCTTCTCTGATGATGTGGGCTGGGCAACCTGTCACTCACATGAGATCAGCCAATAGCAAACCACAACCATCCAATCATCCAATCAATTCCTCACAGACACAATCAAGACCCGCCCACATTTGTTCTTGTTCTAGAAGCGTTTCACTCGATATACGACACAATAGAGAAGAAAAGATTCGTGCAACTTCCGTTTCATGCCGACTTTAAGTAATTCCTTTGCAACTAAAAAAGCATGTTTTCTACAGTACGACTGTAATCTGACCATTATACACACTTCAGAATCTAAATAAGATTTTGATGAAACAAACATCACGGAAACGATAGAGCACTAGGTACTTTTCGCCTACTGTTTTATGAATAGTATGAATTTTGACATACTGTTCTTTTCACATACTGTTTTTATTATATGGTACACTGCAAAACATGATGCTCTTCCTCAGTGTTTCTGTTTTGGTTTCCAGCACAAATATCTAAAAATTCTTAAATCAAGAAACAAATATCTGCCAATTGGTAAAGAAAAAGAATCTTATTTTCACTTTAAATTAAGTTTATTTTTCTGACCCCATTGGCAGATTTTTTTTCTTGTCTTAAGCTTAAACTTGCTTGTTATTTTTAAAATGTTGAATTGATATATCATATCAATGATATATCAAAAATTATATATGAAAAATGTTGATATTTCTTTTCAGAAAACAAGGCTTCTTATCTTCAGTCAATGTGTTTCTCCAGTAAATGTATCTTGATTTAAGAATGTTTAGATATTTGTGCTGGACATCCAGACAGAAACACTGAGGAGGAACAAGATGTTATGACAGTTCAACTCACGTTTATTAGTGCAGTTTCACAACACACATCATTTCAAAGCAGCTTTACAGAAAATGCATGAGTCCATATTACGATTTACAGTGATCTGTTATCAGAGGAAACTGTGTCTATGTATTTCAGAAATGTACATATACAAAATTACAGTTAGAGAAAGAGGAATTAATTTAAGGTGTGGGGAAGAGTATTCGCAGGTTAACGGAGCCGCTGTCTGCAGGTTTTACTGGGATCTCCTCATGCTGATGCTGATGGTGGGAAACCTCATCATCCTCCCGGTGGGAATCACCTTCTTCAAGGACGAGAACACGCCTCCGTGGATCATCTTCAACGTGGTGTCGGACACACTGTTCCTGGTGGACCTGGTGCTGAACTTCCGAACTGGGATCGTGAAAGAGGACAGCACTGAGATCCTGCTGGACCCGAAGGCCATCCGCCAGCGCTACCTGAAGAGCTGGTTCCTCGTGGACTTCGTGTCCTCCATCCCGGTGGATTATATCTTCCTGATGGTGGACCTGGAAGCTCGACTGGACTCCGAGGTAGAGGAATAAAGTCTGTCTGTCTCTCAGTGAGGCATCATGAACCTAGAGCTCAAAGCTTTCACTCTAAAAAGAGCTTGGTTTGAAATTAACTTTATTAACTCACCGGCCAATTTGGCTACTACATTTTTAAGTTACCGGCCGTTCAGAACTTCTACTAGCCAAAAAGGAAAAGAAATAAACCAGATTAACTACGTCACAGCTTATATATATATTATTTGGATTTCATACATTCATTTCTTATTCAAAGTAAATCCTGTCATCCAGCATCTCCTCTTCCTCTTTCATCATCATCACCAAATATGTGTTTTAGGTGGACAGATCAATACAGTACAAAGAAGTATGATGTTGGAAAATAATGTCTTTTCTGTTAACCAAATGCTTTTTAATCTTAACTATTGCTTCAATGCAAATTAATTAGTGTGTCATTATTTGTAGCGTAGTGACGCGTGTGTGTGTGTTCATGTAAGCCAGATATGAGCAGATTCTGCACAATACGCTGTATTTAATATTTCATGATGACTCACGAGTATTTGCGCTAAATCTGAGCAGATTTGACTTAGTCGAACTTCTCCAGAAAAGTGAGTAAACATAAGTAACACAGCAAATTGGCTCGTGATTACCCGCCACAGTTGAGTTTTACCCGCATTTGGCGAGTGTTAATTTCAAACCCTGGTTGAAACGTATCGACAGCAGCAGTTCATTCAGAAATCTGTGATTATTTAAGAGTCATATCAGCCAAAACATCATTCATTCATCATTCTGTCACCATTTATTCGCCCTCATGTCGTTCAAACCCTCATGACTTTCTTTCTTCTGTGAAACACAAAAGAAGATATTTTGGGTAACTGAGTGTTGTTGTTGTTGTTGTTTTGTCTATACAGTGAAAGTCAATGGGGTCCAATGTTGATTGGTTCTCAATGTTCTTCAAAATATGTTCGTAATTTTTCCGCATCAGAAACAGATAGCTGTCACGTAAAGTGTAGGACAAAGCTCATGGAGATGAGGAATACGTAGAAATAACATTTAATAACCAAACTCTCAGGGGAAACACCAAACACTCACGCTTACATTGACATAACAGACAAAGGCTGGAGGAGAACACAGGGTATAAATACACAGGGACTAACAAGATAACTAATGAGGTGATTGACAATGCACAGGTGATAGACATGACTAATTAGAACAATCATGGAACACTAGGCCACAGATCTGAACCAAAAACACAATGAAGCAGGGAAACACAGATCACACATGTGACAATAGCAGGTTCCGAAGCTTAGCGATGTTTCTGAGGTAGAAGAAGGCTGTTTTTGTAACATATGAAATATGGTTTACGAAAGACAAGTTGTTCTCTAATATAACTCCCAGGTCTTTAACTGTAGAGGATGGAGTTACAGTACATCCTTCTAAACGCGAATTGTATTCTAATATGTTCTGTGTACAGGTTTTTGGGTCCAATAATACATCATTCTTATCTGAATTTAATAGAAGAAAATGACATGTCATCCAATATTTTAAATCTTTATCACACTCTGTCAACTTGGATAATTTAGAGATTTCATCAGCATAACAGTGGAAACTAATTTGGTAATTTTTTGGGGGAACTATCCCTTTAACAAACAGCTTTATACAGCACAGATCGTTGCAGAGCAGCTTTACTGTAATAAACAGGAGAATAACAGAATCAATGATGAAACTTCATTAAATATGAGAAACGTAGATTCAGGAGTGAAGCAGCTCTACAGAAGAAGAGAGAGTCATTATTCAGATCAAGTTCTGTTCTCGTGTCAGTGCATTCAGATCAATAATATTAGTCTTTTAAACCTGAACTTTATCCAGGATAAACTAGCCTGTAACTGAATGCTGTGTAATGGTGTAAACTTGTTTCCCGCAGGTGTACCGGACGGCTCGAGCACTGAGGATCGTTCGGTTCACCAAGATCTTGAGTCTTCTGCGTTTGCTGCGATTGTCCCGTCTCATCCGGTACATACACCAGTGGGAGGAGGTGAGGCTCACTCCCAGACAGCAGAAATATGTTCTAACGCAGGGGTACTCAAGTTCAGATGCCAAGGGGGCCACATGTAAACCACATAAAATGTGAAGGGCCACAAATTACAACTTGCATCGTAAAACTTTATTTACAATATTTACAGTTTTTAGAAATTTAGAAATGCAGTTTATTACCTATCTTTCTAGGTAAGTCTTGCTAGTATTTGTCCTATTTAAAGTAATACTGAACATGAAATACAATTTTAAATCTGAAACAAAAAAATGTATTAACTATTTTCCTGCGATGTAAAAAAATGAGTTCATACTCAGAGTATTAAAAAACCTCCTTGCTAGGTAAGTCTTGCTAGTCTTTGTCCTATTTAAAGTAGGCTAATGTCTGGAACAAAAAAGTGGATTAACAGTTTTTTAGCAATATTAATTATTAAAATTAAGCAAAAACAACAGTTCATACCCAAACAGAGTATTAAAAACCTCCTTGCAAGGTAAGTATTGCTAGTCTTTGTACAATTTAAAGTAATACTGAGCATGAAAATAAAAAAATTAAAATCTGGAACAAAAAAGCAGATTAAAAAAGTAATAACACAAAAATGTGTTAATACTCAAGAGTATTAAAAACCTCAAAATAAATCATTGAGCAAATACAGGCTATTTTTCATTAATGAGTAGTAAATGCTTTTCTCTTTTTATTTTGTTGTTTGATTAATATTAAGTGCACAGCCGGCATTAGGTTTATTACGCACTGTCACTTTAAGACCGAGTGTGCAGATCCAATTGCACTGATGCACATCCGGTATTCTCACAGCTGTATGTTCTTTAAAGACTGACTGTGTTTACGTGAATACTCTCCAAAACGGACATTTAGACATAATCTTGTGTATCTGTCCATTCAGACGCTAAAGAGCTCAGTTCAGTCCTCGAGCGCTATCTATCATTCGTCATATAGTAACACAGCTTATGTTATGAGTTATGAGCTGTAAATAATTAAAGTGTGATATTTAAGTTACGCTAGTGAAAGTGCGCAGCTCTGAATACACGAGCTCTGCGTAGCGCACACAATTGCCTGAGAGCTGTACCGCTTGTCTCGCTATTGGTTGCGCTTAGCAAGTTAATGGTACATTTTGGAGATATCAAGTAGCTATATAAAGTCCCATTAAATATTCCACACACATCACAATGACGATGATAAATGTTATTTTTTATTAATCGACCCACGGATTATCCCAAGCGTCCGACTCCGCCGTATTAAACATATAGGCTACATATAGGCTACATATAAGTCACACTGTCTAATATTCGCACAACTTTTGAGCTAAAAATAAAAATAAAATATCTTTTGCATGACGCGGGCCATAAAATGAATGCCGATGGGCCGGATGCGGCTCGCCTGTTGAGTACCTCTGCGTTTTGCTAACGTTCCCATTATCTAATGTATAGAAAAAACATTAAGGGAATGTTTTCTATGTTTTATCATTATGCACGTATTATGGGAACCATTTTAGCTTCCAACGAATCTGAACGCAAGATAATCATGATAAACGGTTATTCTGTTTCACAGAGATG
>CM060631.1:472500-487500 GCA_030578275.1 Meda fulgida | reverse complement strand
CGCTGTGGGACACGGGTCACCGTGATTTTGCCAAGTAAGACATGTTCCTGGATCAACATTCCTGTCCCAAAATGTATTCCTTACCCAATCCCCATCCCTAAACCTAACCCTACCCATAACTTTTCCCTAAAATCAGAGGGTAATGATAGGTGAATAACACTGATGTTTAAGTACCTCAATCTGGTTCTAAGCCTAAACCTGACACAAACTGTAAACTTGTCCGTCAAATCTGATTGGTTGATTGGAAAGTTGATCCAAGATCAACAAAGATGTTGATCCAGGAACATGTGGTACTTGGTGAAATCACGTTCACCGTGGGACACGCGGGCGACCCCATGTGACCGGCGGCAGGGAAATCCCCTGGACAGTGAGGAAGATTCCTCAGGAGAAACTAAAGGGGAGATCAGAGAGAAACAGCAGCATTAACACGCTGTACTTTAAACCGTATGGTAACAAACAGAAGAACTGAATGAAAACAGGCTCGAAGGGTTAAATTCATAATCTAATAATTACACGGTCATGGAGTTGTGAAGAATGGCCTCTGTCATGTAACTCCTTGAGTCCCAAATTGAATTATATGTCATCTTTGGGGAATTGCTGCTTTTTGTTTGTGAGTGTGAAAAGGCTATAGAAGAATTGGCCCTATCACACACACACTCGGAACAATGCAGCCGTGCCGCGATGCAAGTGTGTTTGGCTAGTTTCAGCCTGACGGAGTTTTCATTTTCACGTTTCGCTAAAGTCAATGGCACAGTGGGTGTTTTGTTATTTAAAGAGCGTGTTAGTAATGTGCGCCTATAGGTGGGTCCACAACACACACACACTGTGCTTATTACACACACACAGCTTATCCGTTTGTGCTCTGGAGAAGCGTTCAGTTTTTCCGCTTGCAAATTCCTCCGTGTAAATAGTGAATCCACCATGCGAGCGCAACTGGCATTTAAAGGCAATGGGAGACGAGACTCTGATTGGTTTATTGCACGTTACGCCCAAAACACACCCGTTACTCATTAAGAGAATAGAGACAACACACACCCGTTACTCATTAAGAGAATAGAGACAACACACACCCGTTACTCATTAAGAGAATAGAGACAACACACACCCGTTACTCATGAAGAGAATAAAGACAACACACACCCGTCACTCATTAAGAGAATAGAGATCAAACACACCCGTTACTCATGAAGAGAATAGAGATAAAACACACCCGTTACTCATGAAGAGAATAGAGACAACACACACCCGTTACTCATTAAGAGAATAGAGACAACACACACCCGTTACTCATTAAGAAAATAGAGATAACACACACCCGTTACTCATTAAGAGAATAGAGATTAAACACACCCGTTACTCATTAAGAGAATAGAGATAACACACACCCGTTACTCATGAAGAGAATAGAGACGACACACACACGTCACTCATTAAGAGAATAGAGACGACACACACCCGTTACTCATTAAGAGAATAGACACAACACACACCCGTCACTCATTAAGAGAATAGAGACAACACACACCCGTTACTCATTAAGAGAATAGAGACAACACACACCCGTTACTCATTAAGAGAATAGACACAACACACACCCGTCACTCATTAAGAGAATAGAGACAACACACACCCGTTACTCATTAAGAGAATAGAGACATCACACACCCGTCACTCATTAAGAGAATAGACACAACACACACCCGTCACTCATTAAGAGAATAGAGACAACACACACCCGTCACTCATTAAGAGAATAGAGATAAAACACACCCGTTACTCATGAAGAGAATAGAGATAACACACACCCGTTATTCATTAAGAGAATAGACACAACACACACCCGTCACTCATTAAGAGAATAGAGACAACACACACC
The DNA here is from genome assembly GCA_030578275.1 of Meda fulgida. Taxonomy (NCBI): domain Eukaryota; kingdom Metazoa; phylum Chordata; class Actinopteri; order Cypriniformes; family Leuciscidae; genus Meda; species Meda fulgida. The sequence goes on along the minus strand of CM060631.1, from coordinate 485,624 downwards.
CGTCACTCATTAAGAGAATAGACACAACACACACCCTTTACTCATTAAGAGAATAGACACAACACACACCCGTCACTCATTAAGAGAATAGAGACAACACACACCCGTTACTCATTAAGAGAATAGAGACAACACACACCCGTTACTCATGAAGAGAATAGAGACAACACACACCCGTTATTCATTAAGAGAATAGACACAACACACACCCGTCACTCATTAAGAGAATAGAGACAACACACACCCGTCACTCATTAAGAGAATAGACACAACACACACCCTTTACTCATTAAGAGAATAGACACAACACACACCCGTCACTCATTAAGAGAATAGAGACAACACACACCCGTTACTCATTAAGAGAATAGAGACAACACACACCCGTTACTCATGAAGAGAATAGAGATAAAACACACCCGTTACTCATTAAGAGAATAGAGACATCACACACCCGTCACTCATTAAGAGAATAGAGACAACACACACCCGTTACTCATGAAGAGAATAGAGATAAAACACACCCGTCACTCATTAAGAGAATAGACACAACACACACCCGTCACTCATTAAGAGAATAGAGACAACACACACCCGTCACTCATTAAGAGAATAGACACAACACACACCCTTTACTCATTAAGAGAATAGACACAACACACACCCGTCACTCATTAAGAGAATAGAGACAACACACACCCGTTACTCATTAAGAGAATAGACACAACACACACCCGTCACTCATTAAGAGAATAGAGACAACACACACCCGTTACTCATTAAGAGAATAGACACAACACACACCCGTTACTCATTAAGAGAATAGAGACAACACACACCCGTTACTCATTAAGAGAATAGAGACATCACACACCCGTCACTCATTAAGAGAATAGAGACAACACACACCCGTTACTCATGAAGAGAATAGAGATAAAACACACCCGTTACTCATGAAGAGAATAGAGACAACACACACCCGTCACTCATTAAGAGAATAGAGACAACACACACCCGTCACTCATTAAGAGAATAGAGACAACACACACCCGTCACTCATTAAGAGAATAGAGACAACACACACCCGTTACTCATTCAATAAGAGAATAGACACAACACACACCCGTCACTCATTAAGATAATAGAGACAACACACACCCGTTACTCATTAAGAGAATAGAGACAACACACACCCGTCACTCATGAAGAGAATAGAGACAACACAGACCCGTTACTCATTAAGAGAATAGACACAACACACACCCGTCACTCATTAAGAGAATAGAGACAACACACACCCGTCACTCATTAAGAGAATAGAGACAACACACACCCGTTACTCATTAAGAGAATAGAGACAACACACACCCGTCACTCATTAAGAGAATAGAGACAACACACACCCGTTACTCATGAAGAGAATAGAGATAAAACACACCCGTAACTCATGAAGAGAATAGAGACAACACACACCCGTCACTCATTAAGAGAATAGACACAACACACACCCGTCACTCATTAAGAGAATAGAGACAACACACACCCGTCACTCATTAAGAGAATAGAGACAACACACACCCGTCACTCATTAAGAGAATAGAGACAACACACACCCGTTACTCATTAAGAGAATAGAGACAACACACACCCGTCACTCATTAAGAGAATAGAGACAACACACACCGTTACTCATGAAGAGAATAGAGATAAAACACACCCGTAAATCATGAAGAGAATAGAGACAACACACACCCGTCACTCATTAAGAGAATAGACACAACACACACCCGTCACTCATTAAGAGAATATACACAACACACACCCGTTACTCATTAAGAGAATAGAGACAACACACACCCGTTACTCATTAAGAGAATAGAGATAACACACACCCGTTACTCATGAAGAGAATAGAGACGACACACACACGTCACTCATTAAGAGAATAGAGACGACACACACCCGTTACTCATGAAGAGAATAGAGACAACACACACCCGTTACTCATTAAGAGAATAGACACAACACACACCCGTCACTCATTAAGAGAATAGAGACAACACACACCCGTTACTCATTAAGAGAATAGAGACAACACACACCCGTCACTCATTAAGAGAATAGAGACAACACACACCCGTTACTCATTCATTAAGAGAATAGACACAACACACACTCGTCACTCATTAAGAGAATAGAGACAAGACACACCCGTTACTCATTAAGAGAATAGAGACATCACACACCCGTCACTCATTAAGAGAATAGAGACAACACACACCCGTTACTCTTTCATTAAGAGAATAGACACAACACACACCCGTCACTCATTAAGATAATAGAGACAACACACACCCGTTACTCATTAAGAGAATAGAGACAACACACACCCGTCACTCATGAAGAGAATAGAGACAACACAGACCCGTTACTCATTAAGAGAATAGACACAACACACACCCGTCACTCATTAAGAGAATAGAGACAACACACACCCGTTTATCATTAAGAGAATAGAGACAACACACACCCGTCACTCATTAAGAGAATAGAGACAACACACACCCGTTACTCATTAAGAGAATAGAGACAACATACACCCGTCACTCATTAAGAGAATAGAGACAACACACACCCGTTACTCATGAAGAGAATAGAGATAAAACACACCCGTAACTCATGAAGAGAATAGAGACAACACACACCCGTCACTCATTAAGAGAATAGAGACAACACACACCCGTTACTCATGAAGAGAATAGAGACAACACACACCCGTTACTCATGAAGAGAATAGAGATAACACACACCCGTTACTCATTAAGAGAATAGAGAGAACACACACCCGTCACTCGTTAAGAGAATAGAGACAACACACACCCGTTACTCATTAAGAGAATAGAGACAACACACACCCGTTACTCATTAAGAGAATAGAGACAACACACACCCGTTACTCATGAAGAGAATAGAGACAACACACACCCGTTACTCATGAAGAGAATAGAGATAACACACACCCGTTACTCATTAAGAGAATAGAGAGAACACACACCCGTTACTCATTAAGAGAATAGAGATAACACACACCCGTTACTCATTAAGAGAATAGAGACAACACACACCCGTTACTCATTAAGAGAATAGAGACAACACACACCCGTTACTCATTAAGAGAATAGAGACAACACACACCCGTTACTCATTAAGAGAATGGAGATAACACACACCCGTTACTCATTAAGAGAATAGAGACAACACACACCCGTCACTCATTTTAAGAATGGAGACAACACACACCCGTTACTCATTAAGAGAATGGAGATAACACACACCCGTTACTCATGAAGAGAATAGAGACAACACACACCCGTCACTCATTAAGAGAATTGAGATAACACACACCCGTCACTCATTAAGAGAATAGAGACAACACACACCCGTTACTCATTAAGAGAATAGAGATAACACACACCCGTTACTCATTAAGAGAATAGAGATAACACACACCCGTCACTCATTAAGAGAATAGAGACAACACACACCCGTTACTCATTAAGAGAATAGAGATAAAACACACCCGTTACTCATGAAGAGAATAGAGATAACACACACCCGTTACTCATTAAGAGAATAGAGATAAAACACACACCCGTTACTCTTTAAGAGAATAGAGATAAAACACACCCGTTACTCATTAAGAGAATAGAGATAACACACACCCGTTACTCATTAAGAGAATAGAGATAACACACACCCGTTACTCATTAAGAGAATAGAGATAAAACACCCCCGTTACTCATTAAGAGAATAGAGATAACACACACCCGTTACTCATGAAGAGAATAGAGATAACACACACCCGTTACTCATTAAGAGAATAGAGATAAAACACACCCGTTACTCATTAAGAGAATAGAGATAAAACACACACCCGTTACTCATTAAGAGAATAGAGATAACACACACCCGTTACTCGTTAAGAGAATAGAGATAACACACACCCGTTACTCGTTAAGAGAATAGAGATAACACACACCCGTTACTCGTTAAGAGAATAGAGATAACACACACCCGTCACTCATTAAGAGAATAGAGATAAAACACACCCGTTACTCATTAAGAGAATAGAGATAAAACACACACCCGTTACTCATTAAGAGAATAGAGATAAAACACACCCGTTACTCATTAAGAGAATAGAGATAACACACACCCGTCACTCATTAAGAGAATAGAGATAAAACACACCCGTTACTCATTAAGAGAATAGAGATAAAACACACACCCGTTACTCATTAAGAGAATAGAGATAAAACACACCCGTTACTCATTAGGAGAATAGAGATAACACACACCCGTTACTCATTAAGAGAATAGAGATAAAACACACACCCGTTACTCATTAAGAGAATAGAGACAACACACACCCGTCACTCATGAAGAGAATAGAGATAACACACACCCGTTACTCGTTAAGAGAATAGAGATAACACACACCCGTTACTCATTAAGAGAATAGAGACAACACACACCCGTTACTCATGAAGAGAATAGAGATAACACTGTAGACTTGGAATTAAAGCCTCTTTTGTTTCCCCGTTATTATTTGATTTACGGGACCAGACACCAGTTATCTTGCCAAGAAAGATTTTATTCTTATATGTCAGGAGAGAAACTTCAAGATGTTGTATTCATGCCAGGTCTATGCGTTTCCGTGTTTCTCTGAGGTAGTACAGTAAGATTGAGCTTTTATACATCACAGAGAGTCTTACAGCTTCCTTGTAAGGTAACAAAACATGTTGCTCTGAGCTTCTTAAAATTAGAACGTATGTCATACGTATGTTTAACATGTCACAATTCACTTCCATATTAAGAACTATCCTTGTTGTTTACATCTGTGATGCACTTACATCAGTCAAACGTGTTACATTGTACACACCCCATAGCAAAATATAGCTTCCCCCTGTCTGACATATGATCCTCCCATGGATCCATGCTATCTATAGTTCCCTTATGCATTCAAACTCATGCTTTTGAAATTTCATAAGATGATACAACTGATTATGAATATTAATAAAGAATAATAATACAGATACATAATATTTAATAATAAAATAATATTAAAAGATGAAATTTTGAATCTTCAAACACACACCCGTTACTCGTTAAGAGAATAGAGATAACACACACCCGTTACTCATTAAGAGAATAGAGATAACACACACCCGTCACTCATTAAGAGAATAGAGATAAAACACCCCCGTTACTCATTAAGAGAATAGAGATAAAACACACCCGTTACTCATGAAGAGAATAGAGATAACACACACCCGTCACTCATTAAGAGAATAGAGATAAAACACCCCCGTTACTCATTAAGAGAATAGAGATAAAACACACCCGTTACTCATTAAGAGAATAGAGATAACACACACCCGTTACTCATTAAGAGAATAGAGATAAAACACACCCGTTACTCATGAAGAGAATAGAGATAACACACACCCGTTACTCATTAAGAGAATAGAGATAAAACACACCCGTTACTCATTAGGAGAATAGAGACAACACACACCCGTTACTCATGAAGAGAATAGAGATAAAACACACCCGTTACTCATGAAGAGAATAGAGATAAAACACACCCGTCACTCATTAAGAGAATAGAGATAGAACACACCCTTTACTCATGAAGAGAATAGAGATAAAACACACCCGTTACTCATTAGGAGAATAGAGATAACACACACCCGTTACTCATTAAGAGAATAGAGATAAAACACACCCGTTACTCATGAAGAGAATAGAGATAAAACACACCCGTCACTCATTAAGAGAATAGAGATAAAACACACCCGTTACTCATTAAGAGAATAGAGATAAAACACACCCGTTACTCATGAAGAGAATAGAGATAAAACACACCCGTCACTCATTAAGAGAATAGAGATAAAACACACCGTTACTCATTAAAGCCCAATTTATACTTCTGCGTCGAACTCACAGCGTAGCTGCGCCATAGGCTGTGTGTAGCGCGCGTACCCTGACGTGCACCTCTCCAAAAATGTAACAACGCGTCAATTCTACGCGGACGCAAGTGCTGTGATTGGTCTGCTAGAACCCCTCCCTCGGGTTTCACATGCTCCCTCTGCATGTGTAATTGCGCGTAAATGTGGACAACGACGCAGAAGTATAAATCAGCCTTAAGAGAATAGAGACAACACACACATGCACCGGGAGCGCCGACCATTTTCCCGTCATTAAAACTAGCAAAAGGGGATTCGGATGCTCTAAGTTTGAAATTTGTTATAATTTTCACAAAAATGTAATGTCCCCCAGAATATTTTGTTGTTTGAATGTCTGAACATGCAAATTATCAAAGAAAGAACAGAGCCTTTGCTTTTAAACAAAAAACCCATTTATCTTTTTTTATCAACACTTTTAAGGGTAAGTTTCATAAAATAGCAACATTTTGAACAAAATGTGAGAAATTGAGTCCCTTTCCCCCTAGCCCTGTGTGCGGGCAGTGTTCCTGCCGGCGGGTGATCCGCGAGAGCCATGCGCCGACGGTCTGCTCTGTGTTTCAGAACGACACGTGGGGCATCCAGTACTCGTACGCTCTCTTCAAGGCCATGAGTCACATGCTGTGCATCGGCTACGGCGCTCAGGCTCCCGAGGGGATGACGGACGTCTGGCTCACGATGCTCAGCATGATCGTGGGCGCCACATGTTACGCCATGTTCATCGGCCACGCCACGGCCCTCATCCAGTCCCTGGACTCGTCCCGCAGACAGTATCAGGAGAAGGTAAAGCGCTGGCCGATGGCGGCCAATCCGCACTGTGACCTCAGCCATGCTGCTCTCTAAATGAATATGTAGCAACAAACAAAGTATTTAATCGAACTACTTGCATGATGTGCCGATTAGTTATTTTACACATTCAATTTGGCCGAGGAGCTAGCACCAATAAATAATTTGGAGCGTTAACAAGTTAAACAAGAAAGCAAAGTTTTTTGGGACAAACTTTCATGTTATCTTGAGAAACCCTTTTTTAAAAGAAAGACATTGCTAACACGAATTAACATGTTTTAGCACATTATTTAACATGTTGGTAATATGTTTTAACATTTTGTTAGCATGAATTAACATGAATTAGTTAATTAAAAATCTGTGTTGACGAGAATATGAACTGTGTCAATCACCAGATGGCCGGTGACATTTTTAAGAATTCTAACAATGCAAAATTGTGAGAACATGTATGTGAATGTGTATTAAAGCTCAAGAAGACGCAAAAGAGTACTCAATTCGTTACTCGCAGAATTGAGTTCAGAGAAATCCATGTCTCAGACAACAAGTCTGAAGTCTTGCTGAAGTCTTGGCAAGTATCCTTATAAACATAGTCAGTTGTGTCTGAACTGAACTTACACAGTTGAGAAATAAAACACACGTGTATCAGTATACTGGATCTGTGCATTAGCTCTTAAAGTGACAGCAGCCTAATAAACCTGCCGCCGTCTGTGTTTTTAATGTTAATCAAACAACAAAAGACAGGGAACAGAATAACTTTTGTAACTTTAATAAGGATTAATCTGTTTCATGACTGGTAAAAAGTATATATGGCCGGTAAATCTTCTCCAGTTACCGGCCAATGGCTGGTGTGGCAAAAAGTTCGTTTTAGTCTCTCTCTCTCTCTCTCTCTCTCTCTCTCTTTCTCTCTCTCTCTCTCTCACTCTCTCTTTCTCTCTCTCTCTTTCTCTCTCTCTCTCTCTCTCTCTCTCTCTCTCTCTCTCTCTCACTCTCTCTTTCTCTCTCTCTCTCTCTCTCTCTTTCTCTCTCTCTCACTCTCTCTCTCTTTCTCTCTTTCTCTCTCTCTCTCTCTCTCTCTCTCTTTCTCTCTCTCACTCACTCTCTCTCTCTCTCTCTCTCTCTCTCTCTCTCTCTATATATATATATATATATATATATATAATTTCTGTTTTTTGATCTATTACCCGCAAAAGGTAATATAGAGAGTGAGGTTGCCTAAAGAGCGCACCCGTCTGTCGTCCAGTATAAGCAGGTGGAGCAGTACATGTCTTTCCATAAGCTTCCATCAGATGTCAGGCAGAAAATCCACGAGTATTATGAACATCGCTATCAGGGCAAGATGTTTGATGAGGACAACATTCTGGGAGAGCTGAGCGACCCCTTAAAGGAGGTTTGTCATCACTAAACTCACGCCTGCCTAATGTTTACTTTTCAGTTTCAGCTGTTTTTGTTTTTTTTATTTTATACGTGTTCAATATGATTCCACAGTGTGTAAAAATAAGGCGTGCTGAATAAATAGAAGCAAATAAACCAGAAGTGATATGTAACAGTTTTTGAAGTGTAATAAACACTTATACTGAATATAGTCACAGTACATGTACATTTTAAAATATTTTAAAGATGCAGCTGACTTGACATTTAACTCTTTCCCTGCCAGCGTATTTATAATGAAAGTTGCCAGCAAGCGCCAGTATCTTTTATTATTTTCGCAAATATGTAATAGCCCTCAGAATATTTTGTTGTTTGAATATCTGAACATGCAATTTATTAAAAGAAAGAACAGATCTGCTTTTAAACAACAACAAAAAATGTGTATCTTTTTTTATCAACACGTGAATGTGGGTTAGTTTCATAAAAGAAGCTAATTTTCTAACAAAAACTGAGAAAATCGTAGTTTCTTTACAACATGCATAAGCAATGCTTCCATCACTGCTTCTTCTTCGCCTGTGTTTTGATCCAAAGATTCTCTAGTCTTTCAGAAGATGCGTAATAGCGCCCCCTATCATATAACAGCAAAACACGGAGAGCTGGAAAATTACATTAAAGGAGGGGAAAGAGTTAAAATCTAAAACAAAACAAAAATCTCATCTAATGATAATACATGCAATTTTTTATGAACATTTGTACTAATTAAATGCATGTCAACTGAAACCCCAACTCTAGAGGTGATTATATGTTATCTAAAATATTGATGATGAATAAAAATCAATTGTTATTTGTCCACTATCCAACTGAAGTTTGCCCACACCATTGTATTAGGTGTTTTCAAAAACAAGCAGATATATTAGTTTATATTCAAATACCAGCATTATTGTCTTAATACCTCCTGGTATGTACATGTGAGTTTTTGTTGTTGCATTTTACAAGCTTTAACCAGCTAAATAATGTCTACTTGTGCACTGTGACCTTAACAGGAGATTGTTAGCTTCAACTGCCGTAGCCTTGTGGCTAACATGCCTCTCTTCGCTAACGCTGACCCAAACTTCGTGACAGCAGTGCTGACAAAGCTGAAGTTCGAGGTCTTCCAGCCCAATGACTTCATCATTCGTGAAGGAACCGTTGGCCGTAAAATGTATTTCATCCAGCACGGACGGGTCAGCGTACTCACTCGTGGAAACAGGGAGACCAAGCTCAGTGATGGGTCGTACTTTGGAGGTGAGTTTACTGATGATTGGTTGATGATGTTTGTACTGAGCTTTCCCAACTAACAAAAATATGTTCTGAGAAAATTGTTTCTAATGGTCCCATTATATGTTCTCTGAAAATTTGATAAATCAAATGTTTTTTAAGTGTTTAAAAAAAACACTTTTTCTTGATTATGTGAAAGTTAAGGGAACATTCCATTGTATCATTCTTCAAACATTATGGGAACGTTACTTTTGAATGTTCTGTGAACGTTCTGAAAACAAGTAGTAACATTTAAAATACGGTGAAAAACAAAAATGTTGCAGAAAAAATACGTTTCATGGATGACGTATAAATAATGCTTTGGTGCTAACGTTTTGAGAACATTATTAAAGGCCAGACTCTGAATGAAGATACTGTTACCATTACTGGAAGAATGTTTGTTTATAACTTTGAGAAAAACTTCACACAACGTTAGCTTAAGTTCTGAGAACGTTCCCGTCAGTGTTAAGCAGTACCAGGTCTTAAATGTTTATTGGATTGATCTTGGGTTCGTTTCCCAAAAGCATTGTGAGCCAACAATGGTTGCAAGATCTGTTGAATTGTGTTGGTAACGACTGAACTTGCAACCATTTTTGGCTTAAGGAAAGGCACCTGTGGTTTATTTTTCCTATAGATCCCGTTTTAACCTCCCTGTGGTCTTTCTCCCTCACTCAGAGATCTGTCTGTTGACACGTGGCAGGAGGACAGCTAGTGTTCGAGCAGATACGTACTGTCGACTTTACTCCCTCAGTGTGGGCAGTTTCAATGAGGTTCTGGAAGAGCATCCCATGATGAGACGGGCCTTCGAGACGGTGGCAGCGGACAGACTTGATCGCATCGGTTAAACCTTCCTGCTGCTTTTGCCCCTTTATAAACATGAAACTCATCTCTGCAATAAATAAATAAATCTCATCTTTTCTTTCACTATTTCTTAAATCCCTCCCTGGTCTAGTCTGTAGTGTTCTAGACCTTTTTTTACCTTTCTGTTGTTGGGATTTTTAGTGTTGTTGCCCCTTAAATTATTCCGAAATGTGCAACTGATTTTGTAGTTGAAGAAAAATTAATTGAGGCTTTGGCTTACTAAATTTAAAGTTCACAATTTTTTTCTGTACATTGAAATTGACAAAAATTACAGAATAATCAGCCTTGGGGAACAGTGTTTTACAACCATGTTAATAACCAAATTCTACCTAACCTAACCCTATTCTGAATTCCTTTTTCTCACAGGTAAGAAGAACTCGATTTTGTTGCGCAAGACCTCACAGGGAGGATCTGTTGTGGGCAGCAGTTTGGGACGGGGCGGAGGGAGCCGCGGTGGAGGAGGAGGAGGCACCGGTCTGGGATCTTGTGATAGTGTTCTGGTCCAGCAGATTGTGAAGCACGACAGCATGCCCACCATGCAGGAAATCACGGCTGCGAGCAACCGAAACAGCACCGGAGGCACAGTCTCACCCCGACCTCATCCGGTGATCTGGGCACCGCTGGTCCACGCTCCACTCCAGACGGCTGCTGCCACCACCAACGTGGCCATTGCCTTGATGCATCAGCAACAGCAGCAGCAACAGTTGCAACAACAGCTTCAACAACAACATGCCCTCGGAGCTGCCATCTTTCTTCCCATCTCGCCGTCGCCCTCGTCATGCCCCCTTTCCCCTCCCCGTCCAGCCATTCTACTCCCTCGGCAGTCGCTCAGCTCCCTCATCGGTGTGATGGGGGGACTGCCCCCGCGTGGAGTCCCATCCTCTATAACACCGTCACCATCGCCCTCCACTATGGGGCCGGCCGCTGTGGCTCCTTTAGCAGGTGGAGTTGGAAAAACTCCCACATCTGCTTCGTCAGTGTCCGCTCCCCTGCAGGCTAGCAGAACTCTTCATAACAGCCTGCGCCTCCACACAGAGCCCACAACGTCACCTGTCCATAAAGTTCTGCCTCCCTCAGTGGTTGCAGCGCCGTCTATCGAAGGACGTAACACCGGATCCGGGCCCCCGGGGGCTAAAGAGGCTTTACTACGCCATGTTGGAGGAGGGAGCACCCAAGGGCTCCCAATGATCGGTCGGCTCACCCAAGAGGCAAGACTGCTCTCCGCCTCCCAGCCGACTCTTCCCCACCGCAGCTGGGTGGGCGTTCAGCCTCTCCCACCTCTCCATCGTAAAGCATCCGGAGGAAACCTGCTGCCGGCACCCTTTCTTTTATCATCAGGACTCGCTAGAGGAGGGAGCGCAGGTGTTTTGAGCTCCAATGTGCCACAGCTTGGTGCCACACAGATACCTGCACACACACCCCTACTCTTGCCCTCTCAGCTGACACACACACCTCCACTCACACCAGGATCTGCTCCGCCACCCCTCGCCCCCTTTTCGTCCTCCCCAAAGCAAATCCCTCTTTGCTCCACCAACCCTCCTTTATCTCTCATGGCCGCATATTCTGGTCTAGGTGTTTCCCAAACCCAGCGAGTCAAACCCAGCACTGCAATACCGACTTCTCCTTCAACCTCTCCTCCTCCTTGCCTATGCCCTGCTTCTCCCTCTCTATCCATCTCCACTTCTCCAACTTCATCTTCCAGCACCTCTTTGGCTCAGATTTCTCGTGTCAAACCCTCTCCACCACCGCTATCCTGCACAACCAACTCAACACCCACCGTCACTCCTTCTCAAACCCCCACTCCTACTCGAACCCCAACCCCTATTCAAACCCCTATTCAGACCCCCACCCAACCTAGAACACCAGTGGCCATCCAATCCCAATCCCAGAGTCGGTGTCCAACTTCCATCCATATCCTAGCCGCGGCACAATCTCCAACCTCAACCTGCATTCAGTGTCCACTTCCCACCCAAACTCCAGGTAAAGCTCTGAGCTCCACCCTGAGCCAAAGCACTTCTGTCCAGATGCCAGCCGCTGTCCCGGTCCTTGGTCCTCCTCCGGCACGTTCTCCGATCTCTACTCAAACTCCAACTCCCATACACACTCCGAGCTCGTCTTGGACCCTCGGCTCTCCAATCAACAGCCCAGCCCAAAGCAGACCCTCAACGCCGGTTCTGGCCCAATCACACACACCATCCCCTTCTCCTGCATCCACTCCATCTCCTGCTACTTCACAGTTTCCACAGAAGCCGGCTGTTTCCCAGACTCAGACCTTAAGCGCTCTGTCCACTCCGATCTTAAGTCCATCTCCTATTCCTGCCTCCTCATCTCCAGTTCTCCAGTCCATCTCCACCACCTCCGTTTCTCCACAAGAGGCAAAGAAAGAGCAGGACTTGCCTCAGACACAAAGAGATTCAGAGACAAAGAGACTAAAGTATGCTGCTAACAAATGAGGAGTAAGATGGATGCTGGTGGGAGGCTCATGTTTCGTCCGTGGAGAGTTCAGGAGATGAGATATCAGTTCAGGCTCTGCAGGGTCTAAGAGCATGTTGTCTTCATCCGACCCTCCCAGTTTTGGTCAGTCTTGGCCATGGGAAGGTTTTACACCTATCCCCATCTTTACAACTGATCAAGGTAAAAGCAAAAAAAAAAAGAGAAGAAAATGTTTGACTCAAGAACTATTGTGTTTGTGTCATCCGGGAATGTCAAGTAGAATATTTTGTAGCCCTGCTGAGAAATGTCAACTGTCTGACAGGTGAAGCAACAGTCGTGTTGATCACCAGCAGA
>CM060631.1:457500-467500 GCA_030578275.1 Meda fulgida | reverse complement strand
TGCTCCACACACACAAAATAAACCATTTCAAAGCGGAAGTCAGTGAGACTGCTGTCGAACACTAACCTCATCCTGACACACTCCTCCTTTTCTCATACATTATCATATCTCTCTTCTCTATCTCAGAAACACTTTCTGCCATCAGTGTGTGTGTGTGTGTGTGTGTGTGTGTGTGTGTGTGTGTGTGTGTGAGAGAGAGAGACTTTAGCTGCAGTGCTCATGTCACTGTTAAATGGACGGATAATGACTTCTGATGTGTGTGTAAACAGGCACAGGCACAACATTAATATATGTACAAGATACACATCAACACACACTCCTGAATGTAGTCTGAACACAAAAGGCTGTTTCATTTACATCAGTATAACATGTCTCTCTCTCTGTGTGTGTTAGTGAGTGAATTAATGTGTGTGTGTGAGTGAAAGAGAGAGAGAGAGTGTGTGTTTGAGTGAGTGTCCACGACTGACACTATTTGACATGCAAATTCAAAGTTTATCACTTGACTCATTTTCGGAAGCAGAAGTGGAAACGCGCGTTCAACATGTAAAAGGAAGAAGCGCGTTAAACGTGATCGAGTTCATCAGCAGCCGCGGGCGCGCGCACGGTCGGTCGGTCTGTCGGCCGGTCATGCCCACCATCATCAGCTCGCGTGCGCGCGCGCGCACTGAGTCCGGCCCCCCCGCCCCGCGGCCCTCCGACGCCCGCAGAGCCAATCACCCGCGGCGCTGGAAGAGGACACGCGCTTCCTGATCGCGAGTTTAAGGAGGAGTCCGTCAGGAGCGGGTCAGAACCGGCAGAACCGGCGCACACAGATCAGCAGGAGCCCGTGCGCGCAAACGCGTCACATTGAGGAAGTGCGCGCTCGGTCAGGTGGGACGCGCGGGGGAAACTCAGGTGACACCGGCTCAGGTAAAGCTCTTCTCCTCCGCACAGCGCGGGAGCGGCGAACGCGGCTTCTCCATCGACACAATCTCCCGTTTCACCGTCTTTCGCTCTGTTTATTTATATAGTTTCATCTTATTGATCCTCATTACCGCGGGGTCACGAGAGGACGTACACGTCACGGGTTCTCGGTAACTCCCGTGTCGTGACGTGTCTGAGATCCCGTTGCTGTCAATCGGAACGACCCCCGTTCCGTCATTAGGAACTTTCCACTGTAAGTTTAATTCATTCGCTCGGTGTGATTATTGCGTTGTGATCTGCGGCTTTTACCTGCGCGCGCACGCGCGTGCGTCTGACAGGTGAGTCCGCGCGCGCGCTGCTGTCACGCACACCCCGCATTAGAATAACGACTCGAGATTATTATCGCTTCGATAATAGTTTGCTTAAATAATGAGGCGGATTCTCCTCGGGGACGCGCCCTTGCACGCGCTGACGGACCGGCTGAACCCGCTGAACCGGATCCGCGCGCGACCTGATCGCCTTTACCTGGAACACACACACTCCTGAAGCTGCTGCTGTTTGTGTGTTTGACAGACCAAAGTTTTTTTTTTATTTTTTTATTCCTAGAGTTCATTAGACTCTCACCTGCTGTCAGTCATAATTAATTCTCCGAGCCCCCTCACGGCCGTTGTCATAGTAACTTAATTACTCAGGTAATTCGGTCGGTCGGTGATGACGCGGTTCCTCGACTAAACACATAGTCACTGAATCCTCTGGATGATTATGCAATAATATCCTGTAATAATAGTATGCTAGTTTATTGAACTTGACGATCAAATCTAATATATTGCATTTTTTATTATGTTTGATCCATCAGGCTTTTATGGCTCATATAGTCTGATATAGTGAGAATATTGCGCTTAGTGTTATTCAGAGAACCAAAAATATGCAGTTTGATGCAGATGCTTATATATATATATATATATATATATGAAATTCTGATGTTTTTAATGTAAATCAATGAGATCTTTATAACAGTACAGCAGATACTGACATAAAATGCCTATCAATATCTGCCAATAATGTGTCTTATTATGATATTTAAAAGCTTAATTTTATGATCTGTAGTTGTAAAACATATGCACTACAAAGATGATTGAGGGAAGAACAGATAAAGCTTCCTCAAAAGCCTGATGATCATATTGGATACTCATGATTGTTATAATAAATGATGATAATCAAGTAAAGCTGCTTCAGTCCAGCTGAAATATTACTAACAATATCAGAGTTATTCTTGCGTTTCTTTGATAAATCAGAGCAGATCTGACACAGAAAGACTCGTGAAGCTCGAGCTGAAGGAGGACGCTTGTACAATTACACTAAAAGATTGTACACTTTTACTGGAGAACGATCAGAGACAGAAGCACTGCAGGAGATTGAGGGAAATATCATGTTGATCATATTCAGGCTTTAGAAATCATCGATTGATGAACTGTTGTGTTTTCAGGCTTTGTATTTGTGCGCAGAATAACTATATTAGACAGTGCAGTCACGAGGAGGGATTTTTCCACGCTCAGTTTCTCTCAAATTACATGAATTAATTTCTCTTTATTTATTACTTCAACTCAAACACTCTTTGAGATCAATCTGCACAAAACTGTTCAACTTCAGTTCAAAACCGAACATAATATATATATCACTGAGGAAGATATAGCACTTTCTACAGTAATGCTGAAATATATTCTGAATCTAAAACATGAAATTCTATCAGGACTATTAGATGTTGCTGAACGTCTTTCAGTTTCATTACTATCTGTACAAAATGGGACACTTGGGAATTATTATATTCTGTAATGTAAACATGGATCATGTAACATTTACTGGAGTGAATTATAAACAGCAGAGAGTGTCATAAAGATATTTTACAAAAGGAAACTCTGTAAATCTCCTGTTGTTAATGTTTAAAGCGCATTGCTTTATGAATGACAAAGTGTGTTTGTTGTGAGTTCCCAGACTGCAACATTGTGCCGGCCCGGATCCGGCTCGAGTGCAGTCCTGGATTTCAGATCCGGCCCGGATCCGGCTTGAGTGCAGTCCTGGGTTTCAGATCCGGCCCGGGCCGACACTTTGTTGCAGTCTGGGTTGATTTGACACATGAATGACATGTTTTAGTCGTTTTACTGCAGAAATGAATTGCTGTGCTGTAATGAAATATTCACCGATTAAAAGTAGTGCTGGACAATGATTAATCGCTATTAATCTATTAATTATATGATATATTATGTGTGTGTATTTTGTATATATAAATACACACGCATGCATATATTTAAGAAATATTTACATGTATATACTGTATATATATTTATACATTTATATTATATATAAATATTTTATATATACATAACGTTTTCTTAAAAATATGCATATGTGTATGTATTTCTATATACAAAATAATTATACACAAGACAAATTATGTAAACACAAACTTATTTTGGATGCGATTAATCACGCTTAATCGTTGCACAGCGCTAATTAAAAGTAAATGCTGATGTCTTTATGCAGGTGTGTGAACGAGAGAACAGAAACAGCAGCGTGTGAGTGAGTGAGTGTGTGTGTGAGAGAGAGAGTGAGAGAGTGAGTGTGAGTGAGTGTGTGAGGGAATAAGTGAGTGAGAGTGTGTGTGTGTGAGGGATTGAGTGAGTGAGTGTGAGTGTGAGTGAGTGAGTGAGTGTGTGTGTGAGAGAGAGAGTGAGAGAGTGAGTGTGAGTGAGTGTGTGAGGGAGTAAGTGAGTGAGAGTGTGTGTGTGTGTGTGAGGGATTGAGTGAGTGAGTGAGTGAGTGAGTTGGGGAGTGAGAGTGTGATTGTGTGTGTGTGTGTGTGTGTGTGTGTGAGGGACTGAGTGAGTGAGTGGGGGAGTGAGAGTGTGATTGAGTGAGTGTGTGAGAGAGTGAGAGAGATAGTGAGAGAGAGAGTGAGTGAGTGAGTGATATAGAGAGTGAGTGAGTGAGAGAGTAAGATAGAGAGAGTGAGATAGAGAGTGAGTGAGTGAGATAGAGAGTGAGTGAGTGTGAGAGTGAGTGAGTGAGTGAGTGAGATAGTGAGTGAGTGTGAGAGTGAGTGAGTGAGACAGATAGATAGAGAGTGAGTGAGAGAGTGAGTGTGAGAGTGAGTGAGTGAGTGAGTGAGTGAGTGTGAGAGTGAGTGAGTGAGTGTGAGAGTGAGTGAGTGAGATAGAGAGTGAGTGAGATAGAGAGATAGAGAGTGAGTGAGAGAGTGAGTGAGTGCGAGAGTGAGTGAGTGAGATAGAGAGATAGAGAGTGAGTGAGAGAGTGAGTGTGAGAGTGAGTGAGTGGGTGGGTGAGTGAGTGAGTGAGTGAGAGAAGTGTGTGTGAGATAGAGAGATAGAGAGTGAGTGTGAGAGTGAGTGTGAGAGTGAGTGTGAGAGTGTGAGAGTGAGTGAGTGAGTGAGTGAGTGAGATAGAGAGATAGAGAGTGAGTGAGTGAGTGAGAGAGTGTGTGTGTGAGATAGAGAGATAGAGAGTGAGTGTGAGAGTGAGTGAGTGAGTGAGTGAGATAGAGAGATAGTGAGTGAGTGAGTGAGTGAGTGAGATAGAGAGAGAGTGAGTGAGTGTGAGAGTGAGAGAGTGAGTGAGTGAGATAGAGAGATAGAGAGTGAGTGTGAGAGTGAGTGTGAGAGTGAGTGTGAGAGTGAGTGTGAGAGTGAGTGTGAGAGTGAGTGTGAGAGTGAGTGTGAGAGTGAGTGAGTGAGTGAGTGAGTGAGATAGAGAGATAGAGAGTGAGTGAGTGAGAGAGTGTGTGTGTGAACCTGATTAGATTCAACAGATGTTAAAGGTTCTTCATGGAAACAGACGCCAGTACAGAAGCTTTATTTTGGTGTGTGATTTACAGCGTCAGACGCACCAAAGCAGTGTGTGTTTCTCGTGTTGATGCTCTTCTGTGAGTGTCGTCGGTCTGTACGTGTGTATGTGTTTTCATTCGTTGCCACCTGTGTTTTATATTGATCTCATTCCTTTCTTATATATGCTTTTCTTGATTGAGTTTTTGACACGTCTCTGTTTCTTGTTATCAGGATTGACCAAGAGCGAGAGATACCGACAGAACGACAGAAGCAGCGTCTGAGTTTATGGACTGGAGGTGAGAGTGTGTGTGATCAGTGTGTTATCATTGTGTGTGTGTGATCAGTGTGTGTGTGTGCGGGTGTGAGAGTGAGAGTTTCAGCAGTTTTGCAGTGGTCATATGACTGATGCTGACAAAACTGTGTGTGAAGGCTCATGGATTTCCCTCTTCCTCTAAAAAAGACCCTCAGACGAAACACACACCCACACGCGCGCCCACACACACACTGTTCCTGTAAATGCTGTATTCAGGGCATGTGGAGCCATGCAAAAATTTCCCCATATAACACTCATGGTTTTCACTTTCATGCAGTCACAAGAGGAGAGAGAGAGACGAGGGGGGCGTGCGAGGCTTGTACACTGAGCGTTTGCTCTTTCAGTCTTTTAGGAAGTGCAATCATTAGCGTTTCCTTTTTCTGATGCAAAGTTTCACTCCTGTCGACAACTTGGCTTGACCACCACACACACACACACACACACACACACACACTGTGTCACTGACGCAGTGCACGCTTCTATTGCTTTAACGTAGAGTTTATATATATATATATATATATATATATATATATATGCATTTATTTGAAATATGAATTATTTTTCTAGTTTGCTGGAGATGTGGATCACAGTTGTGCATCACACTCACTCTTCATATTAACACATCATGGATATTTGCATATGTATGTGTGGGTGGAGTTTTGATGCTGATACATTTATAGTTATTTAGTGTGAAATACATCATGCTCTCTCTCCTCTCGCTCTTCTCGCTCGGCCTTTAGTTTCAGACTGAAAAGAGGAGAAACAGGAAATAGACGAGGATCAGTTGCTTTTGCAATATCATCTTCACACACATAAACACTTGCATGTAAAACAGCTGAAACGCTTTACACTGAAAAGTACTGGTGTGTTTATGACAATCACCCACATCGTCCCAACATCACACACACACACACACACACACACACACACACACACACACACACACACACACACACACACACACACACACACACACACACACACACACACACACACACACCTCTGAGTTCCCACAGATAAACATGATGGTCGATATGAAACTGCTGACCATACAAAGATGCTTCCGATGACACCTTACACACACACACACACTCACACACACACACACAAAACACACACACACACACACACACACACACACACACACACACACACACACACACACACACACACACACACACACACACGCACACACACACACACTCACTAACCCGACCCCTAAACCTAACGAGTTAGTACACTGATTATAATACACACACACACACACACACACACTCGCACTGTGAATGAAACATTTATGTAGATGAAACAGTTATTTTGTTGTTATTTTGTTTTGTTGTGAAAAGGAAATTTTGATTGAAAACATGCTGAAATGTTTGAAAAAAGTGCACTTTGGATGATCTGTTGTGATATTAGTACTAAGAGTTTTGAAAATGTACACCTTGCTTGTGAAAATAGTACCAAAGCCAATAAAAAAAACTAATAACAAAATTATACATGATTTAAAAAAAATTGTGTTTAATATAAATATATTTCTTCAGTAAAAATAAATTAACATATTTGTTTTTTTTGTCCATATGATGAAAGTCAATGGGGTCCAACGTTCTTCAAAATATCATAAGAAAAATTCAAACGACGACATGAGTTGTAGTACTTTATTGTTCAGCCTCAGCTGAAAACTGGTCTTTAGTCTCGCCGTACAATCACAAAACAATTAACAAAACACACCATCCACCCAATACATATAACAAAACACACCATCCACCCAATACATATAACAAAACACACCATCCACCCAATACATATAACAAAACACACCATCCACCCAATACATATAACAAAACACACCATCCACCCAATACATATAAAAAAACACACCATCCACCCAATACATATAACAAAACACACCATCCACCCAATACATATAACAAAACACACCATCCACCCAATACATATAACAAAACACACCATCCACCCAATACATATAACAAAACACACCATCCACCCAATACATACAACAAAACACACCATCCACCCAATACATACAACAAAACACACCATCCACCCAATACATACAACAAAACACACCATCCACCCAATACATACAACAAAACACACCATCCACCCAATACATATAACAAAACACACCATCCACCCAATACATATAAGAATACACACCATCCACCCAATACATATAACAAAACACACCATCCACCCAATACATATAACAAAACACACCATCCACCCAATACATACAACAAAACACACCATCCACCCAATACATATAACAAAACACACCATCCACCCAATACATATAAGAATACACACCATCCACCCAATACATATAACAAAACACACCATCCACCCAATACATACAACAAAACACACCATCCACCCAATACATATAACAAAACACACCATCCACCCAATACATATAAGAATACACACCATCCACCCAATACATATAACAAAACACACCATCCACCCAATACATATAACAATACACACCATCCAGCCAATACATATAACAAAACACACCATCCACCCAATACATATAAGAATACACACCATCCAGCCAATACATATAACAAAACACACCATCCACAATATTAAAGCTTAAAATATTCACGTCATTGTTCAAAAGACTTATTACATTTGGTACAAAAGTGTGTTTATTTGTTGCTTAAATCGCTTTTGGTGTTTTATAACCTGAGGTTAAAGTGGGCCGGAACGGTCCAGAACTGCGTTATAAATATAAATAAATAGAATCATTAATCTGATGATTTATTTCTGTTATAGTTTTTACATTTACATGTATGTATTTGGCAGACTCTTGCGACTTGCATTGCATTTCAAGCTACACGTTTACAGTCTTATCAGTTCTTGCTTTCCCTGGGAATCGAACCCACGACCTTGGCGTTGCAAGCGCTCTTCTGTTGGCGCTACTGGTTGTCTTCAGCCATTTTGGTGTGTTAAAATTGTAGTTTTGGACTTCCCATTTGTATGTTTGACTTTACAATATGAAGAGCGACTGACTTTTGTTCATTTTCCTGCTACTCTTGTAATTCTGTTTAATTTGACTTTATTCACAGATGTAACTCGTCCGAACCACACAGTTACATTATACCCTAAAACACTCTTAATGAAACTAAAATAAGATTAGCAGAACAACGGACTCACGGAACATTCCCTGAGCACAAAAGCCTTCGATTCGCTTTCTTACAGATAAGATCCACATTAATAGAGAAATTCAATTTACAGTCAATCATGGTTTCCAAATACTTCAAAGTCTTCACACTTTCAACAGGCTGATCACATTACACTAACTCTTTTATTTTACTGACATTCATCAATGAAGAACTTGCTTCACAGCCTTTTTCTAGTTTCAAAACCTGCTCCTCATACTCAACATTTACAGTGTTTTCATAAAAGTGCCATATTTGCATCATTTATGAACGTCATGCTGCGTTCGTCTATGGCGTGTCTAAACCGGAAACACGCGGTGACGGACACATGCTTCAGAACGCAGTATCCGCTCAGGGGAGGATCGAGGCGTTTGGGGCCCGAGGCAAACACAGACACGGGGCCCTCTACATCGCTGGTTTCCCTTGTCAATCCATATTTTTCCTTATATAAAAGGAATATTAAAAACAAAAATTGTTTTCCACTGCTAGCAGCAGTGCTAACGGTTGTGTTGTTGTCATTGTCAGCGGGCATCACAAAAAAGTTTGTTACCTTCGGCAATTTTGCTGAAAACTTTTTGCTTTCCTCCTGTTTCCAGCGCCGCTTAGCTGCCTGATTTAGAAAACTTTCGTTCATTAATGAACAATTAACATGCCTCGTTATTTGATCTTTTGTGATAAGGATGAAGATTGGCATTTTGTTCATTAAAAAAATAAACAACTTATGCTCTGTTAGATGTGTTTTTACTACTTTTTGTATTTGTATAATTATATCTATTAGGTAATGAAGATATATTAACAAAAAATATTGTATATATTAAATTAGGCCTATATATAAAACTTATATATAGGCTATTATATATATATTTAAAAAGGGCCTCATTCATTTTAATCATGCAGACGCAGTTAAGACAATTTTATGTATTCCACTTAATACACAATAAAACAATAGGCTATACAATAAGATTCGTTAACAACGTACCTCCTGCTGTTCTTCTAAAATGAGGGCGAGCCACAAATCCGTGAGTTCAGTTTATAAACCCGTGGGCATGGATTGCAAAAGCGTGGGCACGGTTTATGAATTTGTGGCTACTGGTTGCAAAAACTGAAAACACATTTCAGCCTTGTCACTTCCGCAGATACGCAGTGAGTGAGATAATGGAAGGGTCCAATGTTGTGATGTAGGAGGGGGCCCTCCTGTCTATGATTTGATGCCATTTTTTATACATTTTTTTTTTAAAATTTAAACGTTTTTAAACGTATAAATATATAATTTGCGAAAAGTAAAAAAAAAAAAAAAACTTTAGCATAAGTTAATGGGGCTTTTTGGGGGCCCCTAGGTAGCTCGGGGCCCAAGGCAATTGCCGACCTTTGCCTAATGGTAAAGTCTGCCCCTGTATCTGCTGTGGCCCTCCAGCACAAACTCGCTGTTAAAGCCTTTTCCCATGTTCCTAGAAGACGTTCCAACAGCTCTAAGGCGGAGGTATAATCCATAAAAGAGCACGCACATACGCCTTTGCTTGCTGAAAGTGCCTCAGTGAATATGAGGAGAGTAAATGATGACAGAATTATGATTTTTGGCTGAACCGTCACTTTAAAACATCCAGACTAAAGCCATCATACTGTGCCGGATCATAATCATATCGGTGTCATAATCATAATCCGATTGCTCTGAGGAGACGGTGGATGAGAAGTCTACACGCTCCTTTAACACAGCCGGTTATTGTGATGTAAAAAATGAAACTAAGATAATTCATATCAGA
>CM060631.1:450000-452500 GCA_030578275.1 Meda fulgida | reverse complement strand
TGCGACACACCAAAGCAGTTTGTTTATTTCTATGGATTCAACATGGCAGCAGACGCGAAGCTACCGCATGTTTATCTTGCACAAACGGCAATAGTCGCTGAACGTCATTGTTTACACAAAAATATCTTACCCATCGTCTTCTTCCTTGTCTAATTTCTGTCGCTCTACATACGTCATCTGGTATAGTTGAAACGACTGCATATGAGCTACGTACAGGCGCATTTGACAGACATGCTTAGCACCCAATAAACGGCGCCGGGCAATCGTAAACCACGCCTTAAATACGAGAAAATGTACATGTGGTTCCCAGACCCAAGTCTCAACGAGAATTGGTTCTGGCGTTAGCCACGCTAGGACTTTGGCTGATTATGCATTGAATTATGCGATCGCATAATCGCGTTTTCCGGAGGGACTGAATAATCAATAATCTGTGTGGATCTGATCTCTCGAGAGGAGGAATGGAGAAGAGCTGAAATATAAGTCGGGGCAAGACCATGCAGTGCTTTAAATATAAACACTAAAACCTTAATCAGCTCTGAAGTGAACATGTCACTTGTTTTGTTTGTCCAATTTTAACTCTAGATCAAGAGTAACTCCCAGATTTTTAACTTTATCACGAATGTTATCGTGAAGCTCAGAGTATGACTTAAATTATTTAAAAGGTGTGAAGGGCCAAACAACATAACTTCAGTCTTTTTCTGATTTAGTTGAAGGAAATTGTTGTCCATCCAACTCTAAATGTCCTGTAAACACGGCAGCGAAGAGGACACGGGATCATCAGAGGAAAACAGAGCCGAGAATCATCGGCATAAATATGATATTAACTTTTATGGGACTCAAAATAAAGCAAAGGGAGTAAATAGAGATAATAAGGTTGGGCCCAGAATAGAGCCCTGGGGAACCCACAGCTGCGATCTCGAGGACAATACCGCCATTTACACCGAAAAACTCATATTTGTTAGTTATAATGCATTAACTAATGTTAACAATAAATTGTTACGTGTTACCAAGAATTTTGTCCAGCTAACAAAATGTTTTCTTAACGTTTTCACAACTGAATACGAGCGTAATTTATGAATGTTCTCTGGACTTTCAAAACATCCATTTAAAAAAAAAAGTTTTAAAAACGTTTTTCTTGGTTATGTGAACGTTAATGTAATTATCATTCTTAGAACATTATTGAAACATTTCAGAACGTTCAGAGAGCATTCAAAAGTAACAAGTAGCAACATTTAAAAAAAACAGACAAACATCCAACTAAAACATTTCAGAAAAAAACGTTCCATGAACGATGTATAAATAATGATTTAGTGCTTATGCTTTGATAACATTAATAAAGACCAGATACGTTCTCTGAATGTTACGGGAAGCATGTTTGTTCATAACTCGCTGTTCTCGGGTCAGACGCGTCAGTGATCTCAACATACACTCTTAATAATAAAGGTTCCAAAAAAGAAGAACCATTTTGGTTCCCCAAAAACTTTGTGATTCGCTCTAAAAATAACTTTTTTTTTTACATATTAATAATCTAAAGAACCTTTTTCCACTATAAATAAACTTTTGTGGAACAAAATGGTTCTTTATGGAATCAATGATGCAGATAAAGAACCATTACATTAAATTTAACAGAATGATTATTCCAAACCTTTCTCAAAGTTAATAAAACATGGACTTTTGGATGTTTGAACTGACACTAGGTGGAACGAGCGGCCAAATCATCTCAGAAAATGGTTATTTTTAGAACGATTCACTAAAAGGTTTTTTGGGAACCAAAATGGTTCTTCTATGACTCATATTTTGGAAACTTTATTTTTAAGAGTGTATACTTTCAAAACTCCTCAATTTAACCATCAAGAGTTTATAGCGTTTTTAAAAGCACTAAAGCAGACAGTGTATTTTACAGTCATGTTTCTGCTGAATAGACACACACACACACACACACACACACACACACACACACACACACACACACACACTGCAAAGGCGGTTTCCTGTGTCTTTATCTTTCTCCCACTCTCACCCGTTTCTGCTTCTGTTCAGCCTCCTCCTCTTCCTCTGTTCTCTGCGTCTCGTCCTCTGACTCTCTCAATCCTCAACTCTGATTTCATGCTTTCTTCTGTTTCTGCACGAGCTTCCGGTCGTTTCCCCTGCCGCGCTCCTTCAATCTGTCTCTGGATCTGCACACACACACACACTCTCCCACTCGCTGCGTTTCTTGTGTGTTTTCGAAGAACACGTCTGTATTTAGACTGAGGGAAGCGGCCTTTTCTTTTTTTAGATTGTGGGATTTTTCCTCAAATCTCAGAGCCCAGATTCGCTCCTCCGCCTTGCTCTTCTCTGCTGTTCAGAGCCGCGGATAAAGTGCTTAAAGTGCTTAATTTTGTGCAAATGTCAAGTCTGCTTTATTTCTACAGCGCTTTATGCAATAGAAATAGCTTCAAACAGGAACGTAACCGAATCAGAGGTGCATACTTCATCAAATATGAGACCGGCACAATAT
>CM060631.1:442500-447500 GCA_030578275.1 Meda fulgida | reverse complement strand
AAGTTTCACAATATTTTCCTCTCGTGTTCTTGATGACGTTTACATGTGCAGGTATTCATTTAGCAGCAGCTTTTAGGCATAGCAACTCACAAATGAGGAATAAAACAATCAATTCATCTTAAAGAAACACACAATGAAGTGTGTGTGTGTGTGTGGTGTGTGTGCGTGTGGTGTGTGTGCGTGTGTGGTGTGTGTGCGTGTGTGTGTGTGTGTGTGTGTGTGTGTGTGCGTGCGTGTGTTGTGTGTGCGTGTGTGTGTGCCTGTGCGTAAAAGAAATTATCATAAAGAGACAAAAATAATGCTTTTATCAAACTACAATAGCAACAATTCTTTTAGGGTTTGATTTAGTTACATTCAGTTTTACTAATATAAATCATTCATATTCTCCATTAATGTGCGTGTGATTAAAATGTAGTTTAATCTTCATTAATCCCTTTAGAGCGATCAGTTACAACTACACTCAGACACTTAACAAAATAGTCATTTAAAAAACAGACTTATATAGGCCTAAAAACACTGTTTTAAAAACTGACTTATCTAGGCCTAAAAACACTGTTTTAAAAACTGACTTATATAGGCCTAAAACACTGTTTTAAAAACTGACTTATATAGGCCTAAAAACACTGTTTTAAAAAACAGACTTATATAGGCCTAAAAACACTATTTTAAAAACAGACTTATATAGGCCTATAACACTATTTTAAAAACTTACTTATATAGGCCTAAAACACTATTTTAAAAACAGACTTATATAGGCCTAAAACACTATTTTAAAAAACAGACTTATATAGGCCTAAAACACTGTTTTAAAAACTGACTTATATAGGCCTAAAACAATATTTTAAAAACAGACTTATATAGGCCTAAAACACTGTTTTAAAAACAGACTTATATAGGCCTAAAACACTGTTTTAAAAACAGACTTATATAGGCCTAAAACACTGTTTTAAAAACAGACTTATATAGGCCTAAAACACTATTTTAAAAACAGACTTATATAGGCCTAAAACACTATTTTAAAAACAGACTTATATTGGCCTAGAAACACTATTTTAAAAACAGACTTATATAGGCCTAAAACACTATTTTAAAAACTTACTTATATAGGCCTAAAACACTATTTTAAAAACAGACTTATATAGGCCTAAAACACTGTTTTAAAAACAGACTTATATAGGCCTAAAACACTGTTTTAAAAACAGACTTATATTGGCCTAGAAACACTGTTTTAAAAACAGACTTATATAGGCCTAAAACACTATTTTAAAAACAGACTTATATTGGCCTAGAAACACTATTTTAAAAACAGACTTATATAGGCCTAAAACACTATTTTAAAAACTTACTTATATAGGCCTAAAACACTATTTTAAAAAACAGACTTATATAGGCCTAAAACACTGTTTTAAAAACAGACTTATATAGGCCTAAAACACTGTTTTAAAAACAGACTTATATTGGCCTAGAAACACTGTTTTAAAAACAGACTTATATAGGCCTAAAACACTATTTTAAAAACAGACTTATATTGGCCTAGAAACACTATTTTAAAAACAGACTTATATAGGCCTAAAACACTATTTTAAAAACAGACTTATATAGGCCTAAAACACTATTTTAAAAAACAGACTTATATAGGCCTAAAACACTGTTTTAAAAACTGACTTATATAGGCCTAAAACAATATTTTAAAAACAGACTTATATAGGCCTAAAACACTGTTTTATAAACTGACTTATATAGGCCTAAAACACTGTTTTAAAAACAGACTTATATAGACCTAAAACACTATTTTAAAAACAGACTTAATATAGACCTAAAACACTATTTTAAAAACAGACTTATATAGGCCTAAAACACTATTTTAAAAACAGACTTATATAGACCTAAAACACTATTTTAAAAACAGACTTAATATAGACCTAAAACACTATTTTAAAAACAGACTTATATAGACCTAAAACACTGCTTTAAAAACAGACTTATATAGGCCTAAAACACTGCTTTAAAAACAGACTTATATAGGCCAAAACACTGTTTTAAAAACAGACTTATATAGGCCTAAAACACTGTTTTAAAAACAGACTTATATAGGCCTAAAACATTATTTTAATAACGTACTTATATAGGCCTAAAACACTATTTTAAAAAACAGACTTATATAGGCCTAAAACACTATTTTAAAAACAGACTTATATAGGCCTAAAACACTATTTTAAAAACAGACTTAATATAGACCTAAAACACTATTTTAAAAACAGACTTAATATAGACCTAAAACACTATTTTAAAAACAGACTTAATATAGACCTAAAACACTATTTTAAAAACAGACTTATATAGGCCTAAAACATTATTTTAATAACGTACTTATATAGGCCTAAAACATTATTTTAATAACGTACTTATATAGGCCTAAAACACTATTTTAAAAACAGACTTAATATAGACCTAAAACACTATTTTAAAAACAGACTTATATAGGCCTAAAACACTATTTTAAAAACAGACTTAATATAGACCTAAAACACTATTTTAAAAACAGACTTATATAGACCTAAAACACTGCTTTAAAAACAGACTTATATAGGCCAAAACACTATTTTAAAAACAGACTTATATAGGCCTAAAACACTGTTTTAAAAACAGACTTATATAGGCCTAAAACATTATTTTAAAAACGTACTTATATAGGCCTAAAACACTATTTTAAAAAACACTTATATAGGCCTAAAAACACCGTAAACCTTGAAATGAAACTTGTTGCCGTTTGCGGTTGAACTGTTTTGTTGTGAGATTTTCCTCAGACGGTGTTGTTGTCCATGTTTCTGTCATGTGTGTTCTGATGGAAAACTGCTGCACACACACACACACACACACACACACAGCGCGGTGAGGAAACCATATTGTCGTATTGAGAGAGGGGAAGAACACAAGTGAGCTGTCAGAGCATCAGTGGGACGTGAGAATCCGCTCTGACACAAACCGAAAACACACTCGAGATCTCAGATATTTTATTTCCATACGTCTGTGTCTTCACAGAATCCTCAGATCCAATTACACACACCGGTCATGTGTGTTGTGTGTGTGTGTGTGTGTGTTGTTGAATGCAATATTGTTGTAGTGTGATGTAGCGCTCTGATGTCGACGCGCTCCGTCTGTTTAACACTTTCCTTCTGTCAACTGCACCAAATCCCCTTTAAATGATGTGGAATAACTCCATCCTGACACACAGAACATGTGATGAAAGCGTGACGAGACGTGAGAGAAGAGAGAAAGATGTGGGTGATTCCTGTCAGAACGAACGTCTCTTTACTGTACGCCGTCTGTCATTGGGCAGAAGGGGGTTCATGTATGTGTGTGTGTGTGTGTGTGTGTGAGAGTCTGGATCTCGTTCTTCTATCACACTCGCTTTGCAATTACAATATACTTCATTTTTTTTAATGAATTGTTAATGTTGTTTTGTGGACAGAACTTGGATAAGTCTTGCTGAAATGATTATGCTGTCATCATTTACTCCTTCATTTCATTCAAAATCGACTTTTTCTTTCTTCTGATATTTTGAAAAACATTATGAAACTAAACAATATTGGACCCCATTGACTTTCTCTATAAGAACAAAAACACTGAGACATTTTTTTTTAAATAATTTCATTTACGGGTGAAACTTGAAAAATTATAATATTGTGCAAAAGTTTGTGTATTTTAGGAATTCAAATTAAAAGGTGAAACTAATATATTTAGTATTAATAACTATATACATATGCATGATTATACAATTATACATGATTTTCAAGTTCTGTCAAAAAGTGCAAAGCAGAATTTTCCTGATTTTAAAACTTTGTATTGTATTATTATACATTCAAACCAAAAATTATTCAGACACCAGATATCATTTTTGATATTTTTCACTAGTGTGCAGGACACTATAGCTCATTTCTGTAAGTGAGGAGAGCAAAATAAAGTAAACTGTGCATTATTACACACACTCTTCATACAGCGAACACCAGTGACATTTACACACATTCGGGTTGAGCTGATCATGTTTTCTTCAGTGTTTTTCTGAAACTGCTGATGCTCTTTTACACACAGACTGAACAACATGAAGCATTGCTTGGCCACTGGTGGAGCTAAACTGGTATTCTCTAATTGTGTAGTTAAATTTACCAGCTGACAGATATTCATCATAATTCATGTGTGAGTCTAACAGAAGGACGGACAAAACCAGTGAAATATCAGTTTAATAACTCTGAGTTCTGCTCATAAATGTTGAAGATGTCTGAGTAAGTTTTGGTTTGACTGTATATTTATTGTAAAAGGGCAGTTCTGAAATTGTCACAAAATTGAAAGTTTCAACACTTTTTGTTATAAGAAAAAAGTAATTAAAGAGACACAGAAATGAAGTTTCCGTTTATTAATTATTTACGGATTATTATTGTTTGTCCTGTAAAGAAGCGTTTATGAAGACATGTGAGATGTGCCCGTGCATCGGGGGTGTGCAAACTCTATATGATGAATAGAGTTCTGCAGATAATAGCTCAGTGTATATGATGAATAGAGTTCTGCAGATAATAACTCAGTGTATATGATGAATAGAGTTCTGCAGATAATAGCTCAGTGTATATGATGAATAGAGTTCTGCAGATAATAACTCAGTGTATATGATGAATAGAGTTCTGCAGATAATAGCTCAGTGTATATGATGAATAGAGTTCTGCAGATAATAACTCTGTTTATATGATGAATAGAGTTCTGCAGATAATAACTCTGTTTATATGATGAATAGAGTTCTGCAGATAATAACTCCGTGTATATGATGAATAGAGTTCTGCAGATAATAACTCAGTGTATATGATGAATAGAGTTCTGCAGATAATAACTCAGTGTATATGATGAATAGAGTTCTGCAGATAACTCTGTTTTTATGATGAATAGAGTTCTGCAGATAACTCAGTGTATATGATGAATAGAGTTCTGCAGATAATAACTCAGTGTATATG
>CM060631.1:385000-435000 GCA_030578275.1 Meda fulgida | reverse complement strand
CTCTATTTATAACTAAAAAAATCTGAAAATAGTCAACAGACAGAAAACAAATACACTTTCAAAAAAACAAATTAGGAGTAAAATGTTTCATAAAACATGCAAATGATATCTGAACAAACATTCAGAATATAGATATGAGTAAAACTGTAAAGTCTGGTGTGTGTAAAGCTGCTGAAGTTTTTTGACTCAAATTCACCGCCTTCTAAATTCACTACCTTCAGATCTACTTACGCAAATGCACACATACAAACACACGCATGCGCGCACACACACACACACACACACACACACACACACACTCAAACACACACAAACACACACACACATGCGTACACACACACACATGCGTACACACACACACACACACACACATGCGTACACACACACATGCGTACACACACACACACACATTCAAACACACACACACACATGCGTACACACACACACACATGCGCACACACACACACACACACACACACACACACACACACATTCAAACACACATAAACACACACACACACACATGCGTGCACACACACACACACACACACACACACATTCAAACACACACACACACGTGTGCGCACACACACACACACACACACACACACACATACACAAACACACATTCAAACACACACATAAACACACACGCGCACACATGCGTGCACACACACACACACACATATGCATGCACACGCATGCGCGCACACACACACACACACACACACACACACACAAACACGCATACACACATTAAAACACACACACACACACACACACACACCCGTGCCCACACACACACACACACACACACACACACACACGTGCGTGCGTACACACACACACAAACACACACACACATGCATGCGCACACACACACACACACAAACAAACAAACACGCATACACATTAAAACACAAACACACACACATTCAAACACATACACACATTCAAACACACACACACACACACACACACACATGCGTACACACACACATGTGCACACACACACACACATTCAAACACACATAAACACACACACACACACACACATTCAAACACACACACACACGTGTGCGCACACACACACACACACACACACACACACATACACACATACACAAACACACATTCAAACACACACATAAACACACACGCGCACACATGCGTGCACACACACACACACATATGCATGCACACGCATGCGCGCACACACACACACACAAACACGCATACACACATTAAAACACACACACACACACACACACACACATGCGTGCACACACACACACACACATGCGTGCACACACACACACACACAAACACATGCGTGCGTACACACACACACACACACATGCATGCGCACACACAAACAAACAAACACGCATACACATTAAAACACAAACACACACACATTCAAACACACACACACATTCTAACACACACATAAACACACACACACATGCGTGCACGCACACACACACACACACACACACACACACACACAAATAAACACGCATACACACATTAAAACACAAACACACACACATTCAAACACACACACATTCAAACACACACATAAACACACACACACGTGTGCGCACACACACACATATGATAAATGATAAATAGATAATATGCAATAAAATAAACACTTAAATATGTGTTCTGCATGTTTTCTTTCCACTAGTTAAAAACACATCAAAAGCCAAAATCTCAAAATTGACATGTGCATGAAAAGCCCCTGACGTGTGTTTCCTCTGTGCCTGCAGGTGGCGATGTCTCCAGGAGAGGACGGTCTAATCGGGATCCCCTTCCCGGAGCACAGCAATGAGCTGCTGTCCCGTCTCAACGCGCAGCGGCGGACCGGACTCCTCTGCGACCTCACGCTGACCTCTCGCGGCACACGTTACCCCACGCACCGCTCCGTCATGGCGGCCGTCAGCCTGTACTTCCGGCGTCTGTTCGGTGCGGAGGAGGGCGAGGAGGCGGGTGAGGCCGTGGGCGACGGGTGCAGCGTGTGCCAGCTGGACTGTGTGTCGCCTGACGCGCTCGCCGCGCTGCTGGAGTTCGCCTACACCGCTACGCTAACCATCCGCAGCTCGGGCATGCGGGACGTCCTGAAGGGGGCGCAGCTGCTGGGCATCCAGTGCGTGGCGGACGCGTGCCGGGACATTCTGGGTGAGGCGGGCGATGATCTGGCGAATCCCGTGAAGGAGGCGGCACGTTTGCCGTCGCGTCGCAAGCAGGACCGGTGCTCCGTAGCCAGAGCCGGGTCTCCCGCTAGACCTGTTAGCTTCATAGTGCCCGCGTCTGAGGATACGCCTGAATACGGTTTGCTTCCCACGCAGGGCCGAGAAGCACACGCCCACCATGGGCTCCTGATGAACGGAGCCGCGCACGAGTCCTACAGGCCTGAAGACACACCCTCTGAGGAGGAGGAGTCTGGAGCGCAGGGGCGGGCCACGCCTCACCACAGCCAATCACAGCAGGGGAACGGGGGAGGGGGCGGAGCCACGGTCGGGAGCGTTCGTAAGAGAAAATCTCAGACGCCACAACAGTGTCCCGTCTGCCAGAAGATCATCCACGGGGCCGGAAAGCTGCCGCGACACATGAGGACACACACGGGCGAGAAGCCGTTCCAGTGCTCGGCCTGCGGCGTGCGCTTCACACGGTACCATACGCACCTTTAACGCATTTTGCTACTTTGTGATTGTTAGAGAAAATTACTTGCAATTTCTAAGTATATTTGTGTTTGACTTCAGAATTAAAATCTTGATAATTTACTCTCCCGCGCGTCATCCAAGATGTTCATGTCTTTCTTTCTTCAGTGGAAAAGAAATGAAGGTTTTTGAGGAAAACGCTCCAGGGTTTCCTCCATATAGTGTCTTCAATGGGGTCCAACGGGTCTAAGGTCCAGATGTGAGTTTCAGTGCAGCTTCAATCCAGCCCAGGAATACGAGTCTCATCTAGACAAACCAGCGGACATTTATATACTTTATACCACAAATGTTTTTTTGTATTTACAAAAATAACTAAATTAAAGGTAAAACAACGATGTTGGACGATTTTGAAGTTGGAGGAGAAAATGAGATGAGAGTTTTTCGCACTACCTTTCCTTTCTGAACCGGAACACGCTTGACCTTTCACCCTGATGACGTAATGTGTGTCGCATCACAGCGAGTGCAAGACGAGAATTTGTGGTATAAAGTATATAAAGGTGTATTTAGTTATAAATGTCGCTGGTTTGTCTAGATGAGACTCTTATTCCTCGGCTGGATCGTGTCGAGACTCTGAAGCTGCACTGAAACTCACATCTGGACCTTCAAGCCGTTGGACCCCATTGAAGTCACTATATGGAGGAAATCCTGGAGTGTTTTCCTCATTTCTTTTCGACTGCAGAAAGAAAGACATGAACATCTTGGATGACATGGTGGGGAGGTGAGTAAATTATCTGGAGATTTTAATTCTGA
This sequence comes from Meda fulgida, assembly GCA_030578275.1. Taxonomy (NCBI): domain Eukaryota; kingdom Metazoa; phylum Chordata; class Actinopteri; order Cypriniformes; family Leuciscidae; genus Meda; species Meda fulgida. The sequence continues at coordinate 431,524 of CM060631.1, read as the reverse complement.
ACTACTCCTTTATTCTCGTCTCAGGAATGACAAGCTGAAGATCCACATGCGTAAGCACACGGGTGAGCGCCCGTATCCGTGTCCCAGTTGTCCCGCACGGTTCCTGCACTCCTACGACCTGAAGAACCACCTCTCGCTTCACAGCGGCGACCGTCCCTTCGAGTGCCCCCTGTGCCACAAGGCGTTCGCCCGCGAGGACCATCTTCAGCGGCACCGGAAGGGCCACAGTTGCCTGGAGCTCCGAACCCGCCGGCCCCGACGCGGACCCGGCCCGGATCCGGGAGCGTCTCCTCCCACAGAACCCTACGGCCTCCATCAGCAGCTCCCGGACCACTTGAGCGCCGTCGCAGGGCTCCTCGAGGGCCACGGCGGACCCGTCCCGGGGGTTCCACTGCTGCCCGGCGCCCGGGTGCCCTTCCCGGAGCTGTTGTGGCGAGCCGTCGGCGGGCCACTGGGAAAATCCCTGGAAAAACCCGAACGAGGCTCATCTCCGCACGGGAGCGGCTCCGTCACACACAGAACGTGGGAAGAGGAGGATGAGGAGCAGGAAGATGCTGGCGAGGAGGAGGAGTGACGTGTGTGTGTGTGTGTGTGTGTGTGTGTGTGTTTGTGTGTGTGTGTGTGTGTGTGTGTGTGTGTTCCATCATATATCAGTGGTGTAGTCGCCTCATCTTCTGTTTCTGGTGCTGGTGGAGCTCATGAAGAATCACGCAGGGTTTTTGTTTTGTGCTTTGTTTCTGCGGTACAGGGTTTTTGTATGAATCCAAAATTGACTGCTTTTGGAGATTCGTCTTGTTAATGTTCACGCTATGCAAGATTTCAACACGATGGAGTGATTGAACAAACCTGATTTAAAAAAAAAACAACTTGAGTTAAGAATGCAAATTAAGAGGGGGTGTGGCCTTTCTCTAAGCGGGACGTTTATATCGCCACCTACTGGCGCTCAGGACATCATGACGGGAATATACTGTAGCTGCTCTTAAATTTAGCCTTTTCCAAAAAAAAAGTTTGGAATTTATTTTTTTGTTAAATGATAGAATTTCCTTTCATACCAAAGAATATTGGTTAGTAACTAAGATTAATTATATGTCAATGAATTTTTCAGATATTTGTAGCCTTTAAATGTGTTTTTTTTCTCTCTGTCTGTTGTCTTTGAGAGAAAGACTTGAAAAGGACCAGGTCTCAGTTCTCACACATTTAAAGGGCTTTCAGGACTTGAGAATCTTAATCAGACGCATTTGTTTGCTTTTCGTTTACGGCGGTTTTTGCTTGTTTGGGAGGATGAGCTTGATTTCATCCTGAATTTATTTTAGAGGACGCATCTGGTTTTCCTGCACACTCATTTTCTTTAGAGAAGGTGACATGGCAGGATGGAGAATTCTTTTGTATTCTATTCTATTTATTTATTTGTCGGTTTGATATTTATTGTGACTTTCCTGGTTGAGGCGCTTGGGTTATTCTGCATCTCTTCCTTAGAAGAATCAAATCTTCCTTCTCTTTGCTTACTTCAAGAGCGACTCCTTGAGTCTTTGAGTCTTTAAGTTGAGTCAAAACAACTCCTTGATTCTTTGAGTTCAGTCTGAGCGAATTTTGAGTCTTTGAGCTCAGTCTTAGTGACTCCTTGAGTCTTTAAATTCAATCGTAGTGACTCCTTGATTATCTGAATCTTTGAGTTCAGTCCGAGCGACTCCTTGAGTCTTTGAGCTCAGTCTTAGTGACTCCTTGAGTCTTTTAGCTCAGTCTTAGCGACTCCTTGAGTCTTTGAATTCAGTCTTAGTGACTCCTTGAGTCTTTGAGCTCAGTCTTAGTGACTCCTTGAGTCTTTGAGTTCAGTCTTAGCGACTCATTCAGTCTTTAAATTCAATCGTAGTGACTCCTTGAGTCTTTGAGTTCAGTCTGAGCGGCTCCTTGAGTCTTTGAGGTCAGTCTTAGTGACTCCTTGAGTCTTTAAATTCAATCGTAGTGACTCCTTGAGTCTTTGAGCTCAGTCTTAGCGACTCCTTGAGTCTTTAAATTCAATCGTAGTGACTCCTTGAGTCTTTGAGCTCAGTCTTAGCGACTCCTTGAGTCTTTAAATTCACTCGTAGTGACTCCTTGAGTCTTTGAGCTCAGTCTTAGCGACTCCTTGAGTCTTTAAATTCAATCGTAGTGACTCCTTGAGTCTTTGAGCTCAGTCTTAGCGACTCCTTGAGTCTTTAAATTCAATCGTAGTGACTCCTTGAGTCTTTGAGTTCAGTCTGAGCGACTCCTTGAGGATCGGTTCTGCCTTTCTCCTGGTAATGACCTCAGGTAGACGCGGTGAAGCCTGATCAGATGTAACGTGTGCAAACGCACATATAAACGCTCAGGTGCTGTAGAGAACTGAGATTCAAAGTCCTCTCTTTGCAAGTTTTGCACATTCAATTTCTGATAACCAGCAGATAACCTCCGATGACCAGCATGGAAACAGACAGACAGAACGTGGAGGAGCCTTGCCTTTCTTAAAGCAAAAACATATCTGAGATATTTTTGAGATTGTAAAATGATTTGCATTATATGAAATATGAGTCATTAATGGCATGAACTATAGCTTTAGCCGCTTTCTTTTCGCTCTTCGACCTTGTATATCAAATCGATCTACAGTCTCTATAAGACGCACGCCGAGCCTCATGGGAAGCGTGTCGGGATGCATTCTGGGATTTTCGTCTGGTGTTTGTTACTGTACTGCTGACAGTAGGGAAACTACCCAAAGAGGTTTATTTGCACTAAAATGGAATCTTTGTGTTGTGAAATATTATCTTGTTCCACTTATGATGATTGTAAATCCTCAATTTCTTCAAAAAAAAAAACTCTTTGCATCATGAATATTAAGTAGCCTACTTCACTGATTTTTTTTTTATGTAAAAAGGTCAAGCTGCCTTAGTTTATTTTTTATTTTATTTTTTGCAACTATTCTCAGGAAATCTTGAGCCATGCACTAAAGTGGTTATGCAAATGTTTGGTGAATATTAATTTATTGTATATATTTGTGCTTGGAAATATGAACGCCCTGTTATTAAGTAAAGTCTCTCCTAAGACGTTGTTTATTCATTGATGTAATTGAATCTGAGTTGTTTCGTATGTTGTGTGTGTGATTCGGGTGACGGGACGGGCTCCGGCTCAAAGCCTTCAATCAGGGATGTGTTTTCTGTTCAGAGTCAAATCTCATGTTGTACAAATGAAGAGCAAATAAACAAAGATTTACGTTGAAATAGACTCTGCTGCCTCCTGCTGGTCCTTTATCCTACACAAGTTCAGTGTCTTATCTTTTCTGGTGAATGTGTTCCTGATGCGCGTGATCTTGAGACCCAACGTCACTGTGTTCTAATTAATATTCATGACCGGCTCCTCGAATTCTGGTGCAGGAATATACATTTTCACAACTGATTCTTTAAACGTGTTCTTTTAAAAGTAAATAAATGACATGTGTGCGTTTTTTCTATGTTATTACCAAAAATATATTATTTTATAGCTATATGTCTGCAAAGTTAGGGGTTTCCAGTTTTAAGTTTACCTAATGTATCATTTTTTTTCTTTTAAAATAAATATTTTTTAAATGTATTTATCATGCCATGTGGAATTTTGCCTTATGATGGTAATGATATGAAATCTGAGGACAGCTATATTTGTGCTGAAAATGTCATTCACAAAAAAGAAGAATTGGTTGAAAACTGGCCTTTGTTGGAATCTAAAAGAAATCATTTACATGTGAATGTAAGTGTGGGTTTGATTTTACCATTAAAATACCCTAATAAGCTGCTTAAGTAGCATTGCTCGATATATAGCCTATTCTTCAGGATAGATTTTCAGCTATTTATAAAATAATTATAGGCTGAACCTTTTGAAATATTGTATTTTGGCGGGGTTGTCCCCTTTTGTTTTTGTTTAATATTATTCTGAAGTGGAAGTTTCTTGACAATAAGGCGAGTCAATAAGTATTATGTAAACCCCATTTTATCAAATAATATCCGTCACACACTCATATTATGGATGAATTCAGCGTTCGTCTAATTTCTGTTTTGTAAAATAATTATTGTCACAATCACCACTGTAGTGTCTAATATATTATAATACCTACAATACAGCAATGGAGTACACACATTAATGAATTATATTAAAACAAGCCTATAATCTTATTTCCCTCGACGATTCCGAGAACTTCACGCAGTTTTAGTTCCACCTCCTGGTGACGAACATGATAACGAGAGAATAGTTTCTTATATATCTTGTTCTTTCATTATAAAATTAGTAATTAATTGTTTTCTTTTGAATTATTTTGACTCTGTAATATCTGTGTTAAGAATAAAAATGTAAATAAAATTAAAAGCATTTGTTTGTCCAAATGGGTTCTGCGCATGCGCGATGATAGCGGAAGTGACGCAGACAGCAGTGTTTCCGTTGATGTTGTGTCTGCTCGAGCGTCAGATCATTTCTGATCGGTTTGATTTATCGTGATCAGAAGTATAAACTCAACGCAATAGATGTCATTCGGTGTCCCGCACAGCGGCGGGTAAGTGTGTGTGTGTGTGTGTGTGTGTGTGTGTGTGTGTGTGTGTGTGTGTTGGGTCGCGGCGCGTTTAAAGAGTTCGACGGCTCTGCTAATGGCGGGTGTTACGTAATAACAAACCGACAGAAGAAGAGACATATGAAACATAATTAATCAGATAATCATATGATCCTGCTTCTGTCCCGCGCTGTCGAGGGTTACCAACCAGTACCACGGTAACACCGTGATGTTTGGACCCAGAGAACAGTGTAAAGTGTGTGAGAAACATTCATTAACATGGTACATATCAGAAGTGCAGTGTTTGATCTGATAATGCTGATATATTTGCATTCAATAAATGTGTCAAAGTAGATGTTCATCTTCATCCAGTCAGTGAAGTTTATTGGTGTGTGTGTGTGTGTGTGTGTGTGTGTGTGTGTGTGTGTGTGTGTGTGTGTGGAACAGGGCTCTTGTGCGAGTGAGGGATAACATAATCTAGAGGCTACTTGTCTTGTTATATTTAACAATATTTAATTCATTATAAATATAACATGGTGGTTATTTTTTACTTTTCGTTTAATCACCGTCATATGTGAAATAATAAAATATCTTGATATGGTTCAGTCTTACAAGCCTTTTAAATTGTTTTTTATTCAACAACCATTCCTGAAAACATGTATTGAAATATGTACATTTATAATTTTCTCTCTGAAAATCACATTATTTAACGGCCACACAATTTTAAGAGTCATTTGCCACAGTGGCAACAAGAAGTGTTTGATTGTGTGTTATGGAAATGGACAGTGAAGCACTGACCCTGGATCTGCTCCTCCTTACCAGCCAACATCATTCAGACATTCAGAAATGTTCAGTGCATGTAAGGACACGAGCTGTTGTAGCTCCGCCCCCTGTCCCGGGAGCAGCGGCTCATTTGCATTTAAAAGGACATACACAAAAACTGTGTTCTTTCTCACCCTCAAAAAGTGACAATTTTAACATGCTATAAAAAAACATATGTGGGGTATTTTGAGCTAAAACTTCACACACACACACACACACTCTGGGGACACTCTTATTTTACATCTTGTGAAAAGGGCATTAACCCCCCCCCCTTTAAATCAAGCGAGTTTGGTGTTTCGTGTTGCAAATCCAATGACGCTGACCGTGACGATTCTCTCTGACCAATCAGTGATCTGTAGTGTTTCCACGTCACACTTTAGTATCGGTACGGTAGGCCTGGAACCTCACCAGAGGCGGTGCCATTTAAAGCCAGCCGTACCATGCCGTGGAGAAGCACCGTTAATGACTGCAACTAGTTTGAGTTGAATGTGTGTTATTGGATGAGCAGGTTCACCCGTCAGACAGCAGGATGATGATGATGATGATGATGATGTGTTTGTGTTTATCAGGCGGCGTAGTAAGTGGGACCAGGCCGGCCCGGGTTCCTCGGGTTGTTCTGATGGAGGTTCTGCTCCCACTGGAGCTCTGGACGCCGCGGCCGCTGTCGCTGCTAAGATCAACGCTATGCTAGTGGCTAAAGGAAAACTCAAGCCGTCTCAGATCAACAGCGCTGCTCCTGCTGATAAAGTCAGTCCTGCTTATAACTGAGATAGAGAGTTCTGTAACTCTGTCACTCAAGTTCATCTGCACTTCACAGCATTGCATACTTCAGGAACGTTTACACAATTAATAACTTCCTTCTGTGAACTGATGTGGCGTCAGAATGAGGCTGAAATTACATTATTTTATATTTTAGATGCATGATATAACGGCCGATATAAGTTAATTTTTGATGTTATCGTGCTGATAAGTGAATTAGGCCGATATATGAAAGACGATAATAATGTATTGTTTCCTTCAGATGCACACTGTTCACCATGATGCTTTTGAATTGTTTGAATTGAGGAGTGTTTGTGAGGAGTGTTTGTGAGGAGTGTTTGTGAGGAGTGTTTGTGAGGAGTGTTTGTGAGGAGTGTGTGTGAGGAGTGTTTGTGAGGAGTGTGTGTGAGGAGTGTGTGTGAGGAGTGTGTGTGAGGAGTGTGTGTGAGGAGTGTGTGTGAGGAGTGTGTGTGAGGAGTGTGTGTGAGGAGTGTGTGTGAGGAGTGTGTGTGAGGAGTGTGTGTGAGGAGTGTGTGAGGAGTGTGTGTGAGGAGTGTGTGTGAGGAGTGTGTGTGAGGAGTGTGTGTGAGGAGTGTGTGTGAGGAGTGTGTGTGAGGAGTGAGTGCGAGGAGAGTGCGAGGAGAGTGCGAGGAGAGAGCGAGGAGAGAGCGAGGAGAGTGCGAGGAGAGTGCGAGGAGAGTGCGTGGAGAGAGCGAGGAGAGAGCGAGGAGAGAGCGAGGAGAGTGCGTGGAGAGAGCGAGGAGAGAGCGAGGAGAGAGCGAGGAGAGAGCGAGGAGAGAGCGAGGAGAGAGCGAGGAGAGAGCGAGGAGAGAGCGAGGAGAGAGCGAGGAGAGTGCGAGGAGAGTGCGTGGAGAGTGCGATGAGAGTGCGATGAGAGAGCGAGGAGAGAGCGAGGAGAGAGCGAGGAGAGTGCGAGGAGAGTGCGATGAGAGAGCGAGGAGAGTGCGAGGAGAGTGCGAGGAGAGTGCGTGGAGAGTGCGAGGAGAGAGCGAGGAGAGTGCGAGGAGAGAGCGAGGAGAGTGCGAGGAGAGTGCGAGGAGAGTGCGTGGAGAGTGCGATGAGAGTGCGATGAGAGTGCGATGAGAGAGCGAGGAGAGAGCGAGGAGAGTGCGAGGAGAGTGCGAGGAGAGAGCGAGGAGAGAGCGAGGAGAGTGCGAGGAGAGAGCGAGGAGAGTGCGAGGAGAGTGCGAGGAGAGTGCGTGGAGAGTGCGTGGAGAGTGCGAGGAGAGTGCGAGGAGAGTGCGAGGAGAGTGCGAGGAGAGTGCGAGGAGAGTGCGTGGAGAGTGCGAGGAGAGTGCGAGGAGAGGTAAACGTGCAAACGTGTTATAAAAAGCTACTCTGGCCTGTAAATCATTTCTATTTTGTTTTAGTTGTTCTTGTTGCTTTTCTGCAACAGATAAATAAAAGTGTATTCGATTTTATGATTTATTCATAGATATTTCTAGTTTGCGGGAGTCCCGTGAATCATTTTAGTCTCCCGCGACGTGCACACACAGAGTGAGACTGCATCACCGTCCGCGCTCGCACTCCGCCATCAAATCTAGTCCCGCGCCGCACTCTTGCGTTGGCAGTGCACGTCTCTAGATCAAGGGCCCGGCCCGAGGATAGTGACGGGAAATATCGGATGATATATCCGGTGATGACTGGACTTTTGGACTGCTCGTCAGGGGCAGGATGCGCAGCACTTAGACTTGGAGCAGGATATCTACTCCGGCTGCGACTCGCAGTAGAGCAAGTATTACCATCTTCAGTTCCCTGTGAGCGTTTAAAAAACGCAAATATTTTTGTCTGGTTTTCATCTCGTTTTCGCAACATATTTCCCGCCGCACGCTCTCTGTCCGCTAATGCTCATCTGTATGTGACGCAAGTGTTTGTTTGTGTGTGAGTGTGCGCACTCATTGGGATAATTGTAAACGCGCAAACACAGACAGAAAAGACATGCCATGGTGGAAATAAGATAAATAACACATTACTTAAGGACTATTTAGTTTGTTTAATAAAATAACAAATTGTAATCTGGCGCTATAAAGAAAATCAAATCAAATTTACTTGACCTTCAAGGGGGGCGGGGCGAGCCGTTAGGAGGGCGGGGCGCCCCCTTATATAATGGTAGGGGAAACTCTGGAGAGTGTGAGGAGTGTGTGTGAGGAGAGTGTGTGTGGAGTGTGAGGAGGGAGTGTGTGTGAGGAGTGTATGTGAGGAGAGTGAGGAGTGTGTGGAGTGAGGAGTGTGAGGGAGACGCACACTAATGCTCTCCTGTAGGCTTCAGGTGTAGGGGGGAGTAAATTGAAGGATGATCTGGTGGTGGCAGAGGTGGAGATTAATGACGTCCCGCTGACCTGTCGAAATCTGCTGACCCGTGGACAGACTCAAGACGAGGTGAGAGCAGGATCGTGTGTGTGTGTGTGTGTCCTGTCCTCCGCTCCGTGCTGATGTTCTCCACAGATCAGCTGAGTGAGTGAGTGAGTGAGTGAGTGAGTGAGTGAGTGAGTGAGTGAGTGAGTGAGTGAGTGAGTGAGTGAGTGAGTGAGTGAGTGAGTGAGTGTCCTGTCCTCCGCTCAGTGCTGATGTTCTCCACAGATCAGCAGAGTGAGTGGTGCTGCGGTGTCCACCAGGGGGCGCTACATGTCCTCGGAGGAGAAGAGCAAAGCACTGCCCAGGTGAGCCGCTTCAGTCACATGCACATCCAGATCAGAGCTCATGGTTATTTGCATACAGTGGGATCGGATTGCACGATTGGAGGGTTCCTACAAGGTGCTTAAAGTGCTTGAATTTGACTCTCTGAAATTTAAGTCACCCTAACCCTAAAGTGCTTGAGAAGTCCTGGGATTTAATTTGACAGCATCTGTACGAACCCTGCGATTGGATTGCAATAGATATTCAGTAATTACTTCATATACTAATGCGTGTCTGTTGATCTTTCCACAGTGACCGTCCGCTGTATCTGCATGTGCAGGGCCAGACCCGAGACTTAGTGGACAGTGAGTGACAACACTGATGGAGTTTCGTCTCGTGTGTGTGTGTGTGTGTGTGTGTTTAACATCATTCTGTGTGTGTGTGTGTAGAGGCCGTTAACAGGATTAAGGAGATCATCACTAACGGTGTAGTGAAGGCCGCCACCAACTCGACCTACAGCGGAGCGACGGTCACTGTGTACCAGCAGCCCGGATCCACCGCTTTACCCACAATCCCCTCTGCTGCACACAAACCACACTATACAGGAGGAGTGAGTACATGTGCTGTCACACGTGTGTTTCACACTCACGCAGTGTTCAATACTTCTCTTAATAACAGCTTGAATTATACACGGGTCATCAAGAGTGAGCTAGTGCTAATTATTCTGTGATCTGAGTTACATGAGCTCGAGGAGTTGTATGAGAAGAGGGTTGGGAATATTAATACCAGGATCCGATTCCTGACCAAGGGTTTGATTTCAGAATTGGAATCGAATACTTGAGGTCAGGGATCGGGTACTTGTTATAAAAAATAAAATTTCGATTCCTCTTATAACGCTAATATTCCCGCTCTATAATAACGCTAATATTCCTGCTCTACAATAACGCTAGTATTCCTGCTCTATAATAACTCTAATATTCCCGCTCTATAATAACTCTAATATTCCTCCTCTATAATAACGCATATATTCCTGCTCTATAATAACGCTAATATTCCCGCTCTATAATAACGCTAATATTCCTCCTCTATAATAACGCATATATTCCTGCTCTATAATAACGCTAATATTCCTGCTCTATAATAACGCTAATATTCCCGCTCTATAATAACGCTAATATTCCTGCTCTATAATAACTCTAATATTCCCGCTCTATAATAACGCATATATTCCCGCTCTATAATAACTCTAATATTCCTCCTCTATAATAACGCATATATTCCTGCTCTATAATAACGCTAATATTCCCGCTCTATAATAACGCTAATATTCCTCCTCTATAATAACGCATATATTCCTGCTCTATAATAACGCTAATATTCCCGCTCTATAATAACGCTAATATTCCTGCTCTATAATAACTCTAATATTCCCGCTCTATAATAACGCATATATTCCCGCTCTATAATAACTCTAATATTCCTCCTCTATAATAACGCATATATTCCTGCTCTATAATAACGCTAATATTCCCGCTCTATAATAACGCTAATATTCCTCCTCTATAATAACGCATATATTCCTGCTCTATAATAACGCTAATATTCCCGCTCTATAATAACGCTAATATTCCTGCTCTATAATAACTCTAATATTCCTCCTCTACAATAACGCTAATATTCCTGCTCTATAATAACGCTAATATTCCCGCTCTATAATAACGCTAATATTCCTGCTCTATAATAACTCTAATATTCCCGCTCTATAATAACGCATATATTCCCGCTCTATAATAACTCTAATATTCCTCCTCTATAATAACGCATATATTCCTGCTCTATAATAACGCTAATATTCCTGCTCTATAATAACGCTAATATTCCTGCTCTATAATAACGCTAATATTCCTGCTCTATAATAACGCATATATTCCTGCTCTATAATAACTCTAATATTCCCGCTCTATAATAACGCATATATTCCCGCTCTATAATAACTCTAATATTCCTCCTCTATAATAACGCATATATTCCTGCTCTATAATAACGCTAATATTCCTGCTCTATAATAACGCTAATATTCCTGCTCTATAATAACGCTAATATTCCTGCTCTATAATAACGCATATATTCCTGCTCTATAATAACGCTAATATTCCTGCTCTATAATAACGCATATATTCCTGCTCTATAATAACGCTAATATTCCCGCTCTATAATAACGCATATATTCCCGCTCTATAATAACGCTAATTGCTCTATAATAACGCTAATATTCCCGCTCTATAATAACCATTAATATTCCTGCTCTATAATAACGCTAATATTCCTGCTCTATAATAACGCATATATTCCTGCTCTATAATAACGCTAATATTCCTGCTCTATAATAACGCTAATATTCCTGCTCTATAATAACGCTAATATTCCTGCTCTATAATAACGCTAATATTCCCGCTCTATAATAACGCTAATATTCCCGCTCTATAATAACGCTGATTTTCCCGCTCTATAATAACGCTAATATTCCCGCTCTATAATAACGCTAATATTCCTGCTCTATAATAACGCATATATTCCCGCTCTATAATAACGCTAATTGCTCTATAATAACGCTAATATTCCCGCTCTATAATAACCATTAATATTCCTGCTCTATAATAACGCATATATTCCTGCTCTATAATAACGCTAATATTCCTGCTCTATAATAACGCATATATTCCTGCTCTATAATAACGCATATATTCCCGCTCTATAATAACGCTAATTTTCCCGCTCTATAATAACGCTAATATTCCCGCTCTATAATAACGCTAATATTCCTGCTCTATAATAACGCTAATTTTCCCGCTCTATAATAACGCTAATATTCCCGCTCTATAATAACGCTAATTTTCCCGCTCTATAATAACGCTAATATTCCCGCTCTATAATAACGCTAATATTCCTGCTCTATAATAACGCATATATTCCCGCTCTATAATAACGCTAATTGCTCTATAATAACGCTAATATTCCCGCTCTATAATAACGCTAATATTCCTGCTCTATAATAACGCTAATATTCCTGCTCTATAATAACGCATATATTCCTGCTCTATAATAACGCTAATATTCCTGCTCTATAATAACGCTAATATTCCTGCTCTATAATAACGCTAATATTCCCGCTCTATAATAACGCTAATATTCCCGCTTTATAATAACGTTAATATTCCTGCTCTATAATAACGCTAATATTCCCGCTCTATAATAACGCTAATATTCCCGCTCTATAATAACGCTAATATTCCCGCTCTATAATAACGCTAATATTCCTGCTCTATAATAACGCTAATATTCCTGCTCTATAATAACGCTAATTGCTCTATAATAACGCTAATATTCCCGCTCTATAATAACGCTAATTGCTCTATAATAACGCTAATATTCCTGCTCTATAATAACGCTAATATTCCTGCTCTATAATAACGCTAATTGCTCTATAATAACGCTAATATTCCCGCTCTATAATAACGCTAATTGCTCTATAATAACGCTAATATTCCTGCTCTATAATAACGCTAATATTCCTGCTCTATAATAACGCATATATTCCTGCTCTATAATAACGCTAATATTCCCGCTCTATAATAACGCTAATATTCCCGCTTTATAATAACGTTAATATTCCTGCTCTATAATAACGCTAATATTCCCGCTCTATAATAACGCTAATATTCCCGCTCTATAATAACGCTAATATTCCTGCTCTATAATAACGCTAATATTCCTGCTCTATAATAACGCTAATTGCTCTATAATAACGCTAATATTCCCGCTCTATAATAACGCTAATTGCTCTATAATAACGCTAATATTCCTGCTCTATAATAACGCTAATATTCCTGCTCTATAATAACGCTAATATTCCTGCTCTATAATAACGCTAATATTCCTGCTCTATAATAACGCTAATTGCTCTATAATAACGCTAATATTCCTGCTCTATAATAACGCTAATATTCCTGCTCTATAATAACGCATATATTCCTGCTCTATAATAACGCTAATATTCCTGCTCTATAATAACGCTAATATTCCTGCTCTATAATAACGCTAATATTCCTGCTCTATAATAACGCTAATATTCCTGCTCTATAATAACGCTAATATTCCTGCTCTATAATAACGCTAATATTCCCGCTCTATAATAACGCTAATATTCCCGCTTTATAATAACGTTAATATTCCTGCTCTATAATAACGCTAATATTCCCGCTCTATAATAACGCTAATATTCCCGCTCTATAATAACGCTAATATTCCCGCTCTATAATAACGCTAATATTCCTGCTCTATAATAACGCTAATATTCCTGCTCTATAATAACGCTAATATTCCCGCTCTATAATAACGCTAATATTCCTGCTCTATAATAACGCTAATATTCCCGCTCTATAATAACGCTAATATTCCTGCTCTATAATAACGCTAATATTCCCGATCTATAATAACGCTAGTATTCCTGCTCTATAATAACGCTAATATTCCCGCTCTATAATAACGCTAATATTCCCGCTCTATAATAACGCTAATATTCCTGCTCTATAATAACGCTAATATTCCCGATCTATAATAACGCTAATATTCCTGCTCTATAATAACTCTAATATTCCCGCTCTATAATAACGCTAATATTCCCACTCTACAATAACGCTAATATTGCCACTCTATAATAACGCTAATATTCCTGCTCTATAATAACGCTAATATTCCCACTCTACAATAACGCTAATATTGCCACTCTATAATAATGCTAATATTCCTGCTCTATAATAACGTTAATATTCCCGCTCTATAATAACGCTAATATTCCCACTCTACAATAACGCTAATATTGCCACTCTATAATAACGCTAATATTCCTGCTCTATAATAACGCTAATATTCCCGCTCTACAATAACTCTAATATTCCCGCTCTACAATAACGCTAATATTCCCGCTCTACAATAACTCTAATATTCCCGCTCTACAATAACGCTAATATTCCCGCTCTACAATAACTCTAATATTCCCGCTCTACAATAACGCTAATATTCCCGCTCTACAATAACGCTAATATTCCAGCTCTACAATAACGCTAATATTCCCGCTCTACAATAACGCTAATATTCCCGCTCTACAATAACTCTAATATTCCCGCTCTACAATAACGTTAATATTCCCGCTCTATAACGCTGATATACCCGCTCTACAATAACGCTAATATTCCTGCTCTATAATAACACTAATATTCCTGCTCTACAATAATGCTAATATTCCTGCTCTATAATAACGCTAATATTCCTGCTCTACAATAACGCTAATATTCCTGCTCTATAATAATGCTAATATTCCCGCTCTATAATAACTCTAATATTCCAGCTCTACAATAACGCTAATATTCCTGCTCTACAATAACGCTAATATTCCTGCTCTATAATAATGCTAATATTCCCGCTCTATAATAACGCTAATATTGCCACTCTATAATAACGCTAATATTCCCGCTCTATAATAACTCTAATATTCCAGCTCTACAATAACGCTAATATTCCTGCTCTATAATAACGCTAATATTCCTGCTCTACAATAACGCTAATATTCCTGCTCTATAATAATGCTAATATTCCCGCTCTATAATAACTCTAATATTCCAGCTCTACAATAACGCTAATATTCCTGCTCTACAATAACGCTAATATTCCTGCTCTATAATAATGCTAATATTCCCGCTCTATAATAACGCTAATATTGCCACTCTATAATAACGCTAATATTCCTGCTCTATAATAACACTAATATTCCTGCTCTATAATAACGCTAATATTCCCGCTCTATAATAACGCTAATATTCCTGCTCTATAATAACGCTAATATTCCTGCTCTATAATAACGCTAATATTCCTGCTCTATAATAACGCTAATATTCCTGCTCTACAATAACGCTAATATTCCTGCTCTATAATAATGCTAATATTCCCGCTCTATAATAACACTAATATTCCTGCTCTACAATAATGCTAATATTCCTGCTCTACAATAACTCTAATATTCCAGCTCTACAATAACGCTAATATTCCTGCTCTATAATAACGCTAATATTCCTGCTCTATAATAACGCTAATATTCCTGCTCTATAATAATGCTAATATTCCCGCTCTATAATAACTCTAATATTCCTGCTCTATAATAACGCTAATATTCCTGCTCTACAATAACGCTAATATTCCTGCTCTATAATAATGCTAATATTCCCGCTCTATAATAACTCTAATATTCCAGCTCTACAATAACGCTAATATTCCTGCTCTACAATAACGCTAATATTCCTGCTCTATAATAATGCTAATATTCCCGCTCTATAATAACGCTAATATTGCCACTCTATAATAACGCTAATATTCCTGCTCTATAATAACACTAATATTCCTGCTCTATAATAACGCTAATATTCCCGCTCTATAATAACGCTAATATTCCTGCTCTATAATAACGCTAATATTCCTGCTCTATAATAACGCTAATATTCCTGCTCTATAATAACGCTAATATTCCTGCTCTACAATAACGCTAATATTCCTGCTCTATAATAATGCTAATATTCCCGCTCTATAATAACACTAATATTCCTGCTCTACAATAATGCTAATATTCCTGCTCTACAATAACTCTAATATTCCAGCTCTACAATAACGCTAATATTCCTGCTCTATAATAACGCTAATATTCCTGCTCTATAATAACGCTAATATTCCTGCTCTATAATAATGCTAATATTCCCGCTCTATAATAACTCTAATATTCCTGCTCTACAATAACGCTAATATTCCTGCTCTACAATAACTCTAATATTCCAGCTCTACAATAACGCTAATATTCCTGCTCTATAATAACGCTAATATTCCTGCTCTATAATAACGCTAATATTCCTGCTCTATAATAATGCTAATATTCCCGCTCTATAATAATGCTAATATTCCTGCTCTATAATAACGCTAATATTCCTGCTCTATAATAACGCTAATATTCCTGCTCTATAATAATGCTAATATTCCCGCTCTATAATAACGCTAATATTCCTGCTCTATAATAATGCTAATATTCCCGCTCTATAATAACGCTAATATTCCCGCTCTATAATAACGCTAATATTCCTTCTCTATAATAACGCTAATATTCCTGCTCTACAATAACGCTAATATTCCTGCTCTACAATAACGCTAATATTCCTGCTCTACAATAACGCTAATATTCCTGCTCTACAATAACTCTAATATTCCAGCTCTACAATAACACTAATATTCCTGCTCTATAATAACGCTAATATTCCTGCTCTATAATAACGCTAATATTCCTGCTCTATAATAATGCTAATATTCCCGCTCTATAATAACTCTAATATTCCTGCTCTACAATAACGCTAATATTCCCGCTCTACACACACACGTACACACACACACACACACTCACACACATATTTTACCATGTGATGCATTACTAGCAACATAGTAAAATATGCCATTGAGTGTTTAACATGTTAGAAACATGTTAAAACATGCTAACAATTCTTAGCTAAGTGCTAAAGCATGATAATGCAATGAAAGAGGAAGTTGCTGTTACTGAAGAAGGCAATGTCCAATCTGCCCCAAACTTCACACGTTTGATTAGAGTCATGGCCTGAACACATCTACATGAGAATTTTCTGTTAAAGTAATAGCGCCATCTGCTGTCGACAGGAAGTGACATGTTTTACACTGTGATGCATTACTAGCAACATAGTAAAATATGCCATTGAGTGTTAAACACGTTAAAAACATGCTAAAGCATGCTAGCAATACTTAGTTAAGTTCTAAATCATGCTATTAATGCCATGAAACAGGAAGTTGTTTTAACTAAGGCAAGGAATGTCCAATCTGCCCCAAACGTCACACTTTTGATAAAAGTCCTGCCCTGAACGCATCTACATGACAATTTTCAGTTAAAGTAATAGCGCCATCTGCTGTCGACAGGAAGTGACATGTTTTACACTGATGCAGTACTAGCAACATAGTAAATATGCCATTGAGTTCTAAACATGCTAGAAACATGCTAAAACATGCTAGCAACACTTATCTGAGTGATAATGCATGCTATTATCCCCATAATAAAGGACATTTTTGTAACTGACTTTGACATACTCCTCCTATGTTTACCTACTTAAATGCACATTGCCCACCGTGCTCTGTCTTCCTAAAGCCACCGGGTGGCGGTGGCACGGGTGCGAGGGCCCTTTCAATGCTGCTTGCAGCTTTAATTTCAAATATATATTTGTTCAGTTGTAACTTTTGTTGTGATTGCTAATTTTTTTATTTTTTTAATTACTGAGTGTTTATTGTCTTTAAATTAGTTTTTCTATGGTGTTTTTAAACCAGTCAAACGTTCCTTGCGCAAGTGTTTTTTTATCCTGTTGATTTGTGTTCATGATATTCAGTTACATTTAAATGTTTAGCAATAAGACTAAATGTGAACGATATCTTTGTTTGTCTTTTTACCTTATTGAAATCGAAATTAGGAATCGATAAGAATCAGAATTGAAATCTTTAAAATTTAAACGGACCCAACCCAATATGAGAAGGCACTGAGCTTTAATAAGTGATAACAAGTGTAAAATACCTGCGAGTTATGAAACTGAAGCTGTGCTTGAGGTCAGATTCTTATGTTTTCTACTTTGAATGTCACTTGCACAAGGTCTGCTTTTCAAATATATTCATTCCTGTCACCTTGCACATTCCACAACACGCGAACATGAACCTCCAGAAAAACTGAATGAATAACAGTGGAAGATGAAAATGTGATTCAAGAACTGCTGTAAGCACCGTCTTAGTGTTTTCCTCATTCAACACACAGGATTGAGACTAACCCGTGTGTGTGTGTGTGTGTGTTCAGATGCACTATGTGCAGGATAAGGTGTTTGTGGGCCTGGATCAGGCGCTGCACGGCTTCAGTGTGAAGGAGTGTGTGGAGGGTCCGGGCTGCTCGTATCTTCAGCACATTCAGGCAGAGACCGGAGCCAAAGTGTTCCTGCGGGGGAAAGGGTCCGGGTGCCTGGAGCCGGCGTCAGGGCGAGAGGCGTTCGAGCCCATGTACATATACATCAGGTGTGTGTACAGATCTCTCTCACACTCACACACACTCACACTCACTCACACACACACACACACATACTCACACAGTGTCACTATAGAGTAGTGTTCAGGTAGTTGAAGCACATCAGTGTTTGAGTTTCTCTGTTCCTCCAGTCACCCAAAACCAGAAGGACTTGCTGCTGCAAAAACCCTCTGTGAAAACCTCCTGCAGACCGTAAGACCTGTCTCACTCTCTGCCTGCCTGTCTGTCTCACTCTCTGCCTGGCTGCCTGTCTCACTCTCTGCCTGCCTGTCTCACTCTCTGCCTGCCTGTCTGTCTCACTCTCTGCCTATGTCTCTCACTCTCTGCCTGCCTGTCTGTCTCACTCTCTGCCTGTCTGTCTCACTCTCTGCCTGCCTGTCTCACTCTCTGCCTGCCTGTCTGTCTCACTCTCTGCCTATGTCTCTCACTCTCTGCCTATGTCTCTCACTCTCTGCCTGCCTGTCTGTCCCACTCTCTGCCTATGTCTCTCACTCTCTGCCTGCCTGTCTGTCTCACTCTCTGCCTATGTCTCTCACTCTCTGCCTATGTCTCTCACTCTCTGCCTGCCTGTCTGTCTCACTCTCTGCCTATGTCTCTCACTCTCTGCCTGCCTGTCTGTCTCACTCTCTGCCTGCCTGTCTGTCTCACTCTCTGCCTGCCTGTCTGTCTCACTCTCTGCCTTCCTGTCTGTCTCACTCTCTGCCTATGTCTCTCACTCTCTGCCTATGTCTCTCACTCTCTGCCTATGTCTCTCACTCTCTGCCTATGTCTCTCACTCTCTGCCTGTCTGTCTCTCTCACTCTCTGCCTGTCTGTCTCACTCTCTGTCTGTCTTTGTCTCTCACTCTCTGCCTGCCTCACTCTCTGTCTCTCTCACTCTGTCTCTTTCACTGTCTGCCTGTCTCACTCTGTCTATCTCTCACTCTGCCTGTCTCACTCTCTGCATGTCTCACTCTCTGTCTATGTCTCTCACTCTCTCTCTCTCTCACTCTCTGCCTGTCTGTCTCTCTCACTCTGTCTCTCACTCTCTGCCTGTCTCACAGAGGCAGAGAGCATGTCTCACTCTGTCTATGTCTCTCACTCTCTGCCTGCCTCTCTCTCTCATTCTCTCACTCTCTGCCTGTCTGTCTCTCACTCTGTCTCTCTCACTCTCTGTCTGTCTGTCTTTTCTGTCAGAAAAACAGTCTGTGATGTAATCACGTTTATTCTAATATTATTTATAAACTATTATAGTTTTTTTTTAAAGTTTAGCATTTAATATTTATATTTTATATTATTTCAGCTTCAATGCAATCAATGAAAATTGTATTTAATAGTCTTTCTTAGTTAATTGTAATAACAGTGCAAGTAATGTGTGTGTTTGTGTGTCGTTTTCTGGCAGGTTCATGCTGAGTATTCTAGATTCCTGAATCAGATGAGCAGTGTGATGCCCACACAGGGTAAACACACACACAGACACACACACACACACCCAGGGTAATCTCACACACACACAGCTTGTATGTTCTCATCTGCTGAGTCTGATCAGAGTGCGTGTGTGTGTGTGTGTGCGCGTTTGCGTGTCAGCAGGTTTCCTCCAGCCTCCTGCTATGAACGGGATGCCTCCTCAGTCTCAGTATTATCCTCATCCTCCCGCGGGATTCCAGCCGTATCCCGCTCCCGTTCCTCAGCAGCCCGTCGCTCCTCCGTATCCGGTGTCTCCCGCGGCCCCGGGGCCCGTCCCCCCCGCGCAGTATCCCCTCGTGCCCGCTAGCGTCCCGGCACAGGTAACCCCGCGCTCACCTGTGTGTGCGTGTGTGTGTGTGACAAGGTTATTATAGTTTTGCATTTTTCATTAGTTTTTATTTTTATTTCGTTTTGAATTTTTGTTTTCAAATTCAGTTTAGTTTTAATTCGTTTTTAAAGTGGGTTTGCTAGTCTAGTTTAGTTTATATTTTATGAAAATGCTTAGTTTTAGTTTAGTTTTTATTAGTTTTAGTGTTAGTTTTAGGTTTTTTTTTGTCATTTGGGTTATTTGTCAGGGGCAAGATTCAAAAAGTTCAGAAAAAGAATTGTGTAATAATAACTCAACAAAAACATCATACAATTTTAGAAATATCTATTCAACAATAAAACCAGTACATAAAATGTACATATGGGCACAAATATGTAAACAGTCTACACAAGACTCCGCAGTAAGTGCAAAATGTGTAAGTGACGTGTGCCAGGGAAAGAACGAAATAGCCAACAGACTAAAGAAGACACATTCACATTTTTGAGCCACACAAGACAATGCTGTCAGAGTGTCAGGGAGCTCAATCTGAGAAAAGAACATGACAAATAAAAATAAACTTGTGTCGCAACATGGTAAACAAAAGAATGTAAGTTCCTTGCATTAATGAATCAGCTGTTTCAAATGCAGCTTTTAATTTTTTTTTTGTGTGTGTGTGCTGTGGGTGTGTGCGTGAGTGAGTGTGCATGGGTGAGATACAATACTCTGGATTGAAGCAGCAAAAATTCAGTGTAAGAGTAAAATAATGACATAAAATTATTTAATATTTGAATCACAGCTTACATTGTGTTTTGACATCGACAACCCAAGTGCATTTTACCTCAAATTTGCGACTAGTTAACTTTCTAAAGAAGGCACAATCGCTTCTCGGGTCGATATTTAACACACTGACAAAATTGTGTTCAGAATTGAATGTTTTTACACCACTTTTTAATGTGTAATTGTGTAAAGGTGTTCACGAGATACCAACCTTTCGCGAGCTAGCTTCCAACGTCGAACCCTTGTTTTCATGGAGACGCTGTGTGTGTGTGTGTGTGTGTGTGTGTGTGTGTGTGTGTGCGCGTGCATGTGACAGAGAGACGGAGGGAGAGCAGGGAAAGGAAATGCAGCTGAATGAATACACTGCGTGTTTTAAATAGTGTTAAGAAATGAAAGACATTGACTAAGACGAAAACTAAGGACATTTACTCTATAATTTTATTTTAGTTAGTTTTGCCAAACACACATTACAGTTTTAGTTAGTTAACTTTTTTTTGTAATGCCTCGTTTTTATTTTTATTTCAGTTAATGACAATGTTTTTTCACCTAGTTTTCGTTTTTTCGTTCGTTTTCGTTAACGATTATAACCTTGGTGTGTGTGTGTGGGGGGGGGGGGGGGGGGGGCATCACACTGCTCATCTGATTCAGGAATCTAGAATACTCAGCATGAACCTGCCAGACAAAGACACACACACACACACACACACACATTACATGCACTGTTATTACAGTTAACTAAGACTATTAGGGGGTGGTTGATTATGATTTCACTTTTCTAACTGTAGTTAGTGTGTAATGTTGATGTTTGAGCATAAACAACATCTGCAAAGTTCTGATGCTTAAAGTTTAAAGCAAAGGGAGATATTTGCTTTTAAAGAATTTTTTTAAGGACTAACACAAACGGCTGGTAGGGACTACACAAGCTTCCTCGTGGGTTGGTGACATCACTAACCCTAAAATCTACATAAACCCCGCCCCCGGAACATGCAGTGCATGTTGGGAAGAGTTGTTGTGCCGGTAAACTTGCCCACCGCATGGCTGAGCCGCCTAAACACCTCTTTGTGTGTGTGTGTGAATGATGGTTTACATGAATATTATGACACAAGCTCTGTTTACAAAATAAATAATAGGTTAGCAATTAAATGTTACATCGCAGCCAAACGTTTGGATTCATGCCGAATGAGAGAGTTGAGTCCATGAATGCGTTCACGATGTTCTGCGATGCATTAGTTATTATCACTGGACATAAAGTCTCCCGTTTCTTTCCCCAGATCTTCTCTCACCCAGGGGCTTATAAACGTCTTCCTTTGCTTTGCTTTAAAGTAGGCCTGTTTTATGCGCGTTCTTCACTGTGGTAAAGTAGAAAGCGCTGCAGGACGGGTAGCCTAACCTTTTACTTCCCTTTTACCTCAGCGTGTGCGGTTATTGGACTTGGTAAGGCTTTCTCTGGCAGCGCAAAATCAAACACAGCCTAAATGTGGAAGATAACACACACTCTCCAGAGCAGAAAACATGAAGATTTCAGGATAGAGGAGTCTTCCTGCGTGTCCCACATCCCTCGCTACGCTAGCCTTTACCACGCGTCTTTGTGTGCAAATATAAATATATTTAACTTTATTATATTAAGTTAATACTATTCACTGATATTTATTTAAATGCTTTACAGGTTTAGTGTGATGTTTCATTGACGGAAGTGCTCAAATTAATACGTGTCTGTTAAGAAATGGATGTTTGAGCCTCGATTATTATTATTATTTTACGGGGGTGACACTGTGACACCGCGAGCCTGTCGCACGCACGTAACTGACGCAATATCAGGAATCAACACGTCATCAATATCATGTCACTCTCTAGGCGTCTTACAACAGTTCCCACAAGAGCGACTCTATAGATTATCATACAGAATATGCTAATTAAAGACTCGATAGCTAACTCCACACGAGTGCAGAAACGTGTTGCTCTACATGCTGTGACTTCTAGACCAGGGCTTGCAGGTCATGTGGAATTGGGGCCAGTTCATGAAATTGGGGCAAAATAAGGGGCCATAGAATCTGAGTAATTATGGTAACAAATAAAGAATATAAAAATATAAATATTAGATGATAAACTATTTTATAAATAATACTAGAATAACTGATTATAAAACGGTTAGTTATTCACTGTGTGTGTGTGTGTGTCTGTCTCCCGTCTCCTGACACATCTCTCTCTCTCCAGACTCTTCCTCCCGCTCAGTTCCCGCCCCCTGCCGTGGCTCCGCCCACACTCTCGGCCCCGCCCAGACCCGTGGCCCCCCCCAGACCCGTGGCCCAGCCCGTCCTGCCACAGAAGCGGCGCTTCACCGAGGAGGTGCCGGATGAGACGGAGCAAGGCCTTCTGGGATACCAGGTGAGCTGTCAGCCCGCGCCGGACCCTGCTCTCGTCACCGTACGGCTTTACCCCGTTTCTGCAGGTGTGTGTGACGTCAGCTTCCTGTCGCCATGGTGACAGACGGTTTGTGGGCGGAGCCTGAGGGTCACGAGGACCTGAAAGGATCTGATGTTTGTAGTGAACGACAGCTGATAAAAGATCAAACTCTAGTGAGCCGCAGAACACCAGTCCTAATATAGATTTATTAATATTTTAAAAAATGTTAGTTTGTATTTAATTTACTTTGTAATTTTCATTATTATTATTTTAAATACATGGCCCTTTTTTAAATACTTGTGGCGATTAACACACAGCAGCTCACTAGGGTTTGTGGTGAATGATGGGAACTGCTCACGTGTTAGACTGTAAATGTGACCCCCCCCTCTTCTGTATAAGAGGGATTTGATGTGTGTGTGTGTGTGTGTGTGTGTGTGTGTGTGTGTATGTGTGTGAGAGAGAGATGATCAGTCACTGATGTGTGTGTCTGTAAAGGAGGGTGTGTGTTAATGCTGTTGTGTTTTTCTGCTCATAGCATGGACCCATTCATATGACTAATTTAGGTGCAGGCATGTCTGTGGGCAGCTCAGAGTCGTCAGGACCCCCGTCTGCTGCTTCCTCAGGGCCTGTGAGAGAGAGAGACAGGTCAGACACTCACACACACTCGCAGACTCAACCATTCACTCACACACACACACACACACACACTCGTAGACTCAAACATTCACACACACACACACACACACACACACACAAACCCACTCACAGAGAGAGACAGATCAGACACTCACACACTCACAGACTCAACCATTCACTCACTCACACACACACACACACACACACACACTCTCACACACACACACACACACACTCTCACACACACACACACACACACACACTCACAGACTCAACCATTCACTCACACACACACACACTCGTAGACTCAAACATTCACTCACACACACACACACACACACACACACACACACACACACTTGTAGACTCAACCATTCACTCTCACACACACACACAAACCCACTCACAGAGAGAGAGACAGATCAGACACTCACACACTCGCAGACTCAAACATTCACTCATACACACACACACACACTCGCAGACTCAAACATTCACACACACACACACACACACACTCGCAGACTCAAACATTCACTCTCACACACACACACACACACACACACACTCAAACACACTCACAGAGAGAGAGACAGATCAGACACTCACACACTCGCAGACTCAAACATTCACACACACACATACACACTCGCAGACTCAAACATTCACTCTCACACACACACACACACTCAAACACACTCACAGAGAGAGACAGATCGACACACACACTCGCAGACTCACACATTCACACACACACACTCGCAGACTCAAACATTCACTCTCTCACACACACACACACACACACTCAAACACACTCACAGAGAGACAGATCAGACACTCACACACTCGCAGACTCAAACATTCACTCATACACACACACACACACTCGCAGACTCAAACATTCACTCATACACACACACACACACTCGCAGACTCAAACATTCACTCTCACACACACACTCAAACACACTCACAGAGAGAGAGACAGATCAGACACTCGCAGACTCAAACATTCACTCACACACACACACCCGCAGAGAGAGAGACAGGTCACAGACACACAAACACACTCGCACAGACTCAAACATTCACTCACACCCACACACACTCGCAGAGAGAGAGAGCGGCGCTGGAACGATGAACTGGTTCCTCTTCTGCGTTCTCTCGCCCCTGAACGGACACACACACACTCGCAGAGAGAGAGAGAGCGGACACAGAAACACATAATAATGTCTAAATGCTCTGCGAGTGTTCTCTCGGTTCTGTCGTCAGTGAACAGAAAGAAACCGGATGTGTGTCAGTTTATTCGGTCTTAAAGTGACAGCAAACTAATACTCCTGCTGTGGTCTGTGCCATTAATGGGATAGTTCACGCAAAAATGATTATTCTGTCAGTAATTACTCTCCTCATGTTGTTCCAACCCCGTAAGACCTTCGTTCATATTCGGAACACAAATGAAGATATTTGTGATTAAATCTGAGCGCTGGATCACTCCTCCATCAGCTTCTTCAGGGATCGAAACTGGCCGGCCCAAAAGTTATGAAAGACATTGTTAAAATAGTCCGAGAGACTACAGTGGCTTAATCTTAAGTTTATCAAGCGACGAGAATACTTTTTGTGCGCAAAAAACTAACAAAAATAACGACTTTATTCAACTACTCATTTCCTTCCCTGTGGGCCGTGAGATTTCACGTAGTGGAACTGCGCAGCGCTCCTGTGTCGTACGTCACACGCAGGCTCGCTATTGGCCGACGCTGGTCATGAAGATGAACGAAGGTCTTACAGGGTTGGAACAACATGAGGGCGAGTCATTACTGACAGAATTATCATTTTTGGGTGAACTATCCCTTTAATGTTAATAAACAACAAAATACAGCTTTAGGTTCTTATTTTATTACTGACTGTCCACTTGTTTTTAATAATGTGTGAATGTTATCAGGCCAGTAGTTTATGATGTAGTATCGAAGAACTTCAAGTAATAAATAAAGCTTTTTTTTTTTTTTGCTGATCCGAAAAAGTATCCGATCCGTGGCTCAAAAACCGCAAATGATCCGAACCATGAATTTTGTGATCCGTTGCACCACTAAAACACACACACACACAAACACTGCGTCCAGGACTGTTTTAAATAATAGTGCAGTGATGAAACGCTGAAATCACATTAATGTAAATGCAAATGATGTGCTCAAAACTCTATTTACATATTTATACAATATTATAAACATTCATGATTTTCTGTATTGAAAGTGAACGTTAAACATGTTGATTGTGGTGTGTGTGTGTGTGTTATGCAGCAGCAGAACGATCATGCCGTGTGTGTCAGCGCCGCTCAACGGACTGAGATCTCAGAGAGCAGAAGAGAAGACAGCGCCGCCGAGCCTTCTGGGTAAGACGCTTCACACACACACACTCCTGCTGATGTCTGTCAGTCACACACAGAGATGAGCTGCAGCAGCGGGACTGTATCATTAGCACAGGTAAAGCTGAAGCGTGGCGTTTCACAGGAAATGACACGCTTCAGCTTGAGGGCCGTGATTGGTTAGTTGAGTTGAGGCTCCTCCCCTGCCGTGCCGTGTGACTCCGCACTAACGGGCCTCTCTCTTGTGTTCTGTGTTCTCTCTCTTTCTGTGTTTTTCCTCTCTCTTTCATGTCCCTGCGGGGGGATGCCGGATGGGCGGGGCCTCGTTCCCTTCCGCCTCCTGATTGGACGCTTCCAATGACATGCGGTTGTTTAACTTCCTGTTTCCTTGATTGCTGGTATGGTGTTGTTTGTGTGCTTGTCTCTGGTTTCTGGTGTCATCAGAGCCGCAGGTGAAGCGAGTCCGGGCCGGGTTGGTGGCGTACGCCGGAGATTCCTCGGATGAAGAGGACGATCACGGACCCTCGAAAGGATATACGTACCTCTCGCCATCTCCTCACCGGCCCAAAACACACACACACACGCCGCAGACGCAGCCCATGCCCTTCTGGATGGCACCGTAAACACACACACACACACACACACACACACACACACACACACACACACAGGTAGCGTCGTCATTCATGGCCTCATCCGCTCCTAAAGACTCTCAGAGGGGATTCTGGGTCAGATAAGGAACGAGGAGCCGCAGAAATCAGCATGTGACTGATCATGTGACCGATGGCAGATCATGTGACACTGCAGGACTCACTTTTTAAAGCCAGCTCTGTTTTAGTTTTTCTTCATCACTTTGATTTGTAACCTTACTGTGGTTCTCTTGACAAATAAACTAATTTACTCACAGAATGTTCGTTTCCTGTTTATTCTTCTACAGCTGTAAAGTTGAAATAATTCTGAGAATGAGTCCACAGCGATAACGGCACAGCACAACGATAACGGCACAGCACAACGATAACGGCACTACGATCATTGCACAGCACAAGGATAACGGCACGGCACAACACAACGATAACGGCACAGCACAACGATAACGGCACTACGATCATTGCACAGCACAACGATAACGGCACGGCACAACGATAACGGCACGGCACAACACAACGATAACGGCACAGCACAACGATAACGGCACAGCACAACGATAACGGCACAGCACAACGATAACGGCACAGCACAATGATAACGGCACTACGATCATTGCACAGCACAACGATAACGGCACGGCACAACGATAACGGCACGGCACAACACAACGATAACGGCACAGCACAACGATAACGGCACAGCACAACGATAACGGCACAGCACAACGATAACGGCACAGCACAATGATAACGGCACTACGATCATTGCACAGCACAACGATAACGGCACGGCACAACACAACGATAACGGCTCAACACAACGATAACGGCACAGCACAACGATAACGGCACAGCACAACGATCACGGCTCAACACAACGATAACAGCACTACGATCACGGCTCAACACAACGATCACGGCTCAACACAACGATAACGGCACAGCACAACGATAACGGCACAGCACAATGATAACGGCACTACGATCATTGCACAGCACAACGATAACGGCACGGCACAACACAACGATAACGGCTCAACACAACGATAACGGCACAGCACAACGATCACGGCTCAACACAACGATCACGGCTCAACACAACGATAACGGCACAGCACAACGATCACGGCACAACACAACGATAACGGCACTACGATCACGGCTCAACACAACGATCACGGCTCAACACAACGATAACGGCACAGCACAACGATCACGGCTCAACACAACGATAACGGCACAGCACAACGATAATGGCACAGCACAACGATCACGGCACAGCACAACGATCACGGCACAGCACAACGATAACGGCACTACGATAACGGCACAGCACAACGATAACGGCACAGCACAACGATAACCGCACAGCACAACAATAACGGCACTACGATAACGGCACAGCACAACACAACGATAACGGCACAGCACAATGATCACGGCACAGCACAACGATCACGGCTCAACACAACGATAACGGCACAGCACAACGATCACTGCACAACACAACGATAACGGCTCAACACAACGATAACGGCACAGCACAACGATAACGGCACAGCACAACGATCACGGCACAGCACAACGATCACGGCACAGCACAACGATAACGGCACTACGATCACAACACAACGATAACGGCTCAACACAACGATAACGGCACAGCACAACGATCACGGCACAGCACAACGATCACGGCTCAACACAACGATAACGGCACAGCACAACGATCACGGCACAGCACAACGATAACGGCACTACGATAACGGCTCAACACAACGATAACGGCTCAACACAACGATAACGGCACAGCACAACGATAACGGCACTACGATCACGGCACAACGATAACGGCACAACACAACGATAACGGCTCAACACAACGATAACGGCACAGCACAACGATAACGGCACTACGATCACGGCACAGCACAACGATCAAGGCACAGCACAACGATAACGGCACAGCACAACGATAACGGCACAGCACAACGATAACGGCACAGCACAACGATCACGGCACAGCACAACGATAACGGCACTACGATAACGGCACAGCACAACGATAACGGCACTACGATAACGGCTCAACACAACGATAACGGCACAGCACAACGATAACGGCACAGCACAACGATAACGGCACTACGATCACGGCACAACGATAACGGCACAACACAACGATAACGGCTCAACACAACGATAACGGCACAGCACAACGATAACGGCACTACGATCACGGCACAACACAACGATAACGGCACAACACAACGATAACGGCACAACACAACGATAACGGCACAGCACAACGATAACGGCACAGCACAACGATAACGGCACAGCACAACGATCACGGCACAGCACAACGATAACGGCACTACGATAACGGCACAGCACAACGATAACGGCACAGCACAACGATAACGGCACTACGATAACGGCTCAACACAACGATAACGGCTCAACACAACGATCACGGCTCAACACAACGATAACGGCACAGCACAACGATCACGGCTCAACACAACGATCACGGCTCAACACAACGATAACGGCACAGCACAACGATCACGGCACAACACAACGATAACGGCACTACGATCACGGCTCAACACAACGATCACGGCTCAACACAACGATAACGGCACAGCACAACGATCACGGCTCAACACAACGATAACGGCACAGCACAACGATAATGGCACAGCACAACGATCACGGCACAGCACAACGATCACGGCACAGCACAACGATAACGGCACTACGATAACGGCACAGCACAACGATAACGGCACAGCACAACGATAACCGCACAGCACAACAATAACGGCACTACGATAACGGCACAGCACAACACAACGATAACGGCACAGCACAATGATCACGGCACAGCACAACGATCACGGCTCAACACAACGATAACGGCACAGCACAACGATCACTGCACAACACAACGATAACGGCTCAACACAACGATAACGGCACAGCACAACGATAACGGCACAGCACAACGATCACGGCACAGCACAACGATCACGGCACAGCACAACGATAACGGCACTACGATCACAACACAACGATAACGGCTCAACACAACGATAACAGCACAGCACAACGATCACGGCACAGCACAACGATCACGGCTCAACACAACGATAACGGCACAGCACAACGATCACGGCACAGCACAACGATAACGGCACTACGATAACGGCTCAACACAACGATAACGGCTCAACACAACGATAACGGCACAGCACAACGATAACGGCACTACGATCACGGCACAACGATAACGGCACAACACAACGATAACGGCTCAACACAACGATAACGGCACAGCACAACGATAACGGCACTACGATCACGGCACAGCACAACGATCAAGGCACAGCACAACGATAACGGCACAGCACAACGATAACGGCACAGCACAACGATCACGGCACAGCACAACGATAACGGCACTACGATAACGGCACAGCACAACGATAACGGCACTACGATAACGGCTCAACACAACGATAACGGCACAGCACAACGATAACGGCACAGCACAACGATAACGGCACTACGATCACGGCACAACGATAACGGCACAACACAACGATAACGGCTCAACACAACGATAACGGCACAGCACAACGATAACGGCACTACGATCACGGCACAACACAACGATAACGGCACAGCACAACGATAACGGCACAGCACAACGATAACGGCACAGCACAACGATCACGGCACAGCACAACGATAACGGCACTACGATAACGGCACAGCACAACGATAACGGCACAGCACAACGATAACGGCACTACGATAACGGCTCAACACAACGATAACGGCACAGCACAACGATAACGGCACAGCACAACGATAACGGCACTACGATCACGGCACAACGATAACGGCACAACACAACGATAACGGCTCAACACAACGATAACGGCACAGCACAACGATAACGGCACTACGATCACGGCACAACACAACGATAACGGCACAGCACAACGATAACGGCACAGCACATCGATAACGGCACAGCACAACGATCACGGCACAGCACAACGATAACGGCACTACGATAACGGCACAGCACAACGATAACGGCACAGCACAACGATAACGGCACTACGATAACGGCTCAACACAACGATAACGGCACAGCACAACGATAACGGCACAGCACAACGATAACGGCACTACGATCACGGCACAACGATAACGGCACAACACAACGATAACGGCTCAACACAACGATAACGGCACAGCACAACGATAACGGCACTACGATCACGGCACAACACAACGATAACGGCACAGCACAACGATAACGGCACAGCACAACGATAACGGCACAGCACAACGATAACGGCACAGCACAACGATCACGGCACAGCACAACGATAACGGCACTACGATAACGGCACAGCACAACGATAACGGCACAGCACAACGATCACGGTACAGCACAACGATAACGGCACTACGATAACGGCACAGCACAACACAACGATAACGGCACAGCACAACGATAACCGCACAGCACAACGATAACGGCACTACGATAACGGCACAGCACAACACAACGATAACGGCACAACGATAACGGCACAGCACAACGATAACGGCACAGCACAACGATAACGGCACAGCACAACGATAACGGCACAGCACAGCGATAACGGCACAGCACAGCGATAACCGCACAGCACAACGATAACGGCACAGCACAACGATAACCGCACAACGATAACGGCACAGCACAACGATAACCGCACAGCACAACGATAACCGCACACCATAACGGTACAACGATAATGGCGCGGCACTACGATAACGGCACAGCACAACGATAACAGCACAACGATAACGGCACAGCACAACGATAACGGCACAGCAGAACGATAATGGCACAGCACTACGATAACGGCACAGCACTACGATAACGATAACGACACAGCACAGCACAACGATAACGGCACAGCACGGCGATAACGGCACAGCACAACGATAATGGCACAGCACAACGATAATGGCACAACACAACGATAACGGCACAGCACAACGATGACCGCACAGCACAACGATAACGGCACTACGATAGCGGCACAACACAACAATAACGGCACAGCACAACAATAACCGCACTACGATAACGGCACAGCACGGCACAACGATAATGGCACGGCACTACGATAACGGCACGGCACAACGATAACGGCACAACGATAATGGCACGGCACTACGATAACGGCACAACGATAGCGGCACGGCACAGCACTACGATAACGGCACAGCGATAACGGCGCTACAATAACGGCACAGCGATAACGGCACAGCACAACGATAGCGGCACTACGATAACGGCACGGAACAGCGATAACGGCACAGCACTACGATAAGAACAGCACAGCACTACGATAACGCCACAGGACAATGATAACGGCACAGCGATAACGGCACAGCACAGCGATAACGGCACAGCACAGCGATAACCGCACAGCACAACGATAACGGCACAGCACAACGATAACCGCACAACGATAACGGCACAGCACAACGATAACCGCACAGCACAACGATAACCGCACACCATAACGGTACAACGATAATGGCGCGGCACTACGATAACGGCACAGCACAACGATAACAGCACAACGATAACGGCACAGCACAACGATAACGGCACAGCACAACGATAATGGCACAGCACTACGATAACGGCACAGCACTACGATAACGACACAGCACAGCACAACGATAACGGCACAGCACGGCGATAACGGCACAGCACAACGATAATGGCACAGCACAACGATAACGGCACAACACAACGATAACGGCACAGCACAACGATGACCGCACAGCACAACGAGAACGGCACAGCACAGCACAACGATAACGGCACAGCACAACGATAACGGCACAACGATAACGGCACAGCACAACGATAACGGCACAACACAACGATAACGGCACAGCACAACGATAACCGCACTACGATAACGGCACAGCACAGCGATAACGGCGCGGCACAACGATAACGGCACGGTACAGCGATAACAGCACGGCACAGCGATCACAGCACTACGATAACGGCACGGCAGTACGATAACGGCACGGCACAACGATAGCGGCACAGCACAACGATAACGGCACTACGATAGCGGCACAGCACAACGATAACCGCACTACGATAACGGCACAGCACGGCACAACGATAATGGCACGGCACTACGATAACGGCACGGCACAACGATAACGGCACAACGATAATGGCACGGCACTACGATAACGGCACAACGATAGCGGCACGGCACAGCACTACGATAACGGCACAGCGATAACGGCGCTACAATAACGGCACAGCGATAACGGCACAGCACAACGATAGCGGCACTACGATAACGGCACGGAACAGCGATAACGGCACAGCACTACGATAAGAACAGCACAGCACTACGATAACGCCACAGGACAATGATAACGGCACAGCGATAACGGCACAGCACTACGAGACTGATGATTGATTAAAACATTGACAGCCAATCAGAATCCATCCTGCTTTAATGAGTTCGAGCATTTAAAGGGACAGACGACTAAACTGCTGCAAACATAATAAACGGAACAATATCGTGTTCTAGTTATTTATATCATTATTATTGTCGTAATTCTTGTTAGTGTTATTGTTATACATGTGCATCTTTGATTCATCAAGCAAAAGTTAACGCATTTATATTCGACTCACACAATATTTGTGAATTAAATCCTTTTATTCAAAGTTAGCAGCTCAAAACTGGACATTTCAAATGATTTTCTGACAGTATTTACATTCCTTAAAGCCTGAGGGTGAAGTGTGTGTTGTGGGATCAGGTGTTCCTCATGTCGAGGGTGAAGTGTGTGTTGTGGGATCAGGTGTTCCTCATGTCGAGGGTGAAGTGTGTGTTGTGGGATCAGGTGTTGCTCATGTTCGAGGGTGAAGTGTGTGTTGTGGGATCAGGTGTTCCTCATGTCGAGGGTGAAGTGTGTGTTGTGGGATCAGGTGTTCCTCATGTCGAGGGTGAAGTGTGTGTTGTGGGATCAGGTGTTCCTCATGTCGAGGGTGAAGTGTGTGTTGTGGGATCAGGTGTTCCTCATGTTCGAGGGTGAAGTGTGTGTTGTGGGATCAGGTGTTCCTCATGTCGAGGGTGAAGTGTGTGTTGTGGGATCAGGTGTTCCTCATGTCGAGGGTGAAGTGTGTGTTGTGGGATCAGGTGTTCCTCATGTTCGAGGGTGAAGTGTGTGTTGTGGGATCAGGTGTTCCTCATGTCGAGGGTGAAGTGTGTGTTGTGGGATCAGGTGTTCCTCATGTTCGAGGGTGAAGTGTGTGTTGTGGGATCAGGTGTTGCTCATGTTCGAGGGTGAAGTGTGTGTTGTGGGATCAGTTGTTCCTCATGTTCGAGGGTGAAGTGTGTGTTGTGGGATCAGGTGTTGCTCATGTCGAGGATGAAGTCTGAGGGGAGTGTGTGTTGTGGGATGCGCTGGAGCTGTTGGTCATGTGAGCGCAGTGTCCAGAGCTTCTCCAGCTCGTACGTGTCTCTGGTGTCCGACAGCATGAGGTGAAGCACCATGGATCCTGCGGGACAGAACACGGTCAGTCACACAAACACACATTTTTCACGTCACATGGGGAGCGGCACAAGCAGTAAAAAAAAAAAAAAATGTAAAAAAATTCTCTGCGCCGCGAAACGGTTTTCTGTTTTAAGTCCCTCTAGAAAAACGGGATCATGCAATCAGCCAAATCAGCCAAAGTCCACATATTTATGCGGGCTTGCATGATTTCATAATCCCCGCATTTTCGTTGCGAAAAAAAGTCACATATATCTTAGCAGAAAGTTGGAAAATGTTGCGTTCACTTCACACAAGAGCAGCCGTCGGCCCTGTTGCCATGGGAACGTTATGAAGTGACGTAATTACGCGACGTGAACATCATCGAAAAGCTGCAAACCCTGCGAATAAGCCATGAAATGACACTAGTAAGTACATTAGTATGTAAATTTGTTACAGTGAGAGATTGCACTTGTGTATTGGAAGGAAGCACTTTTTTAACAGATGTTTTGTATAGCTATCTCTGTAAAACAGGAAGCACATTTTATTTTTTTAATATTTTATTAATTTTTACAGAAGTTGTAGCATATTCCTTTTGTAAAGCTACAGAACTTGTTTGACTCATCAATGTTTTGTAAGTTTGAGCCATGTGTTTATTAAGGTCTGAAATAAAACAAGATGAGAACTTAAATATTCCAGCACTTTGTGACGTTTGCTTATCATAGGAAGTACAGTAATAAGAAATTATTCTTTACATTAAGGTAGTGGCCCAGTGAGAACAGGGTGTTGGGGAATCACTTTTTTTTCTGTTTTTCATCAAAACGCAATTTTTCCAAATTCCCGCAATTTCATTGCATAAATATCCTGCATATTCCATCGCATTTTTAAAGAAAACGTGCCGCATAATCAAGGATTTTTGCCCGCAACAATCACAAAAAACTCTGCATTTTTCTGGAAGGACTGTGTTTTCTATAATTTCAATTAAATTACTGGCAATGGCGCCCCTGCTGGCTGAGAAGGGGCCGTACACAGAAGCTAAGCCACGCCCCCTCCACTCACTGGACTAACATGGTGGCAGGCACTGTGGCAGCTCTCACAGTAGGAGACATTTCACAGGAGGCTCTGCTTCCACATCCATTGAAATGCATTGCAGTTAGTCAGTTTTCATGTATTGGGTTAGCTATGCGCACTGTGATTGGCTGTGATAGGGGCGTGGCTTTGCCATAGGTTTCACCAAGGGCCCGTTCACATATCGCGTCTTTTACGCGCTTGAGTTCGTTATTTCATGTAGGCGCGCGGGAAGCACGCTCATAATTGAAACTGCACAGAAGTGACGCGCTCATTTTTTCCAGGGGCCGCGAGATGAAAATTGTTTAACTTTTCAGTATGGGGGGGGGCACCCAAACACGTGGGTGTTTTTCTCTTTTCCGTAAATAAATCTTGCAGCAGAGCTACAGCAAGCGCTTTTCTGTGGTGGAAATCCATTAGCTACTAAAACTTTTTTGTCGTTGTGGAGAGCGCAGTGCATGTGCAGTGCATGGTCGCCCAGGATGAGATTCAATGTAGAACCGCAACTGCACACACACACGCACACACACACACACACACACACACACACACACACACACACACACACGCACGCAGCCGCTACCCACCGAAGTCGATGCACTTCCAGTCATCACAGTCTTTGCCCTCCAGCCGAACGTGCCGCTCCTCGTTCTTACGCAGGCGCTTAAACTGCGGATATAAAGAGTTTTCAGAAGAGATATATATATATATGAGGACATATATATATGAGGATATATATATATATGAGGATAGGGTTAGGGTTAGGGTTCCTCATATATATATAAATCCTCATATATATATATCCTCATATAAATCCTCATATATATATCCCCATATATATCCTCATATATATATATATATCCTCATATATATAAATCCTCACATACATATATATAAATCCTCACATACATACATATATATATATCCATATATGAGGATTTTTATATATATATGTATATATATATATATATATATGTGAGGATATACAGGTCCTTCTAAAAAAATTAGCATATTTCATCTGACCAATAAAAGAAGTGTTTTTAATACAAAAAAAGCCAACCTTCAAATAATTATGTTCAGTTATGCACTCAATATTTGGTCGGGAATCCTTTTGCAGAAATGACTGCTTCAATGTGGCGTGGCATGGAGGCAATCAGCCTGTGGCACTGCTGAGGTGTTCTGGAGGCCCAGGATGCTTCGAGAGCGGCCTTAAGCTCATCCAGAGTGTTGGGTCTTGCGTCTCTCAACTTTCTCTTCACAATATCCCACAGATTCTCTATGGGGTTCAGGTCAGGAGAGTTGGCAGGCCAATTGAGCACAGTAATACCATGGTCAGTAAACCATTTACCAGTGGTTTTGGCACTGTGAGCAGGAGCCAGGTCGTGCTGAAAAATGAAATCTTCATCTCCATAAAGCTTTTCAGCAGGTGGAAGCATGAAGTGCTCCAAAATCTCCTGATAGCTCGCTGCATTGACCCTGCCCTTGATAAAACACAGTGAACCAACACCAGCAGCTGACATGGCACCCCAGACCATCACTGACTGTGGGTACTTGACTCTGGACTTCAGGCATTTGGGCATTTCCTTCTCCCCAGTCTTCCTCCAGACTCTGGCACCTTGATTTCCGAATGACATGCAACCACTGAGCAACAGTCCAGTGCTGCTTCTCTGTAGCCCAGGTCAGGCGCTTCTGCCGCTGTTTCTGGTTCAAAAGTGGCTTGACCTGGGGAATGCGGCACCTGTAGCCCATTTCCTGCACACGCCTGTGCACGGTGGCTCTGGATGTTTCTACTCCAGACTCAGTCCACTGCTTCCGCAGGTCCCCCAAGGTCTGGAATCGGTCCTTCTCCACAATCTTCCTCAGGGTCCGGTCACCTCTTCTCGTTGTGCAGCGTTTTTTGCCACACTTTTTCCTTCCCACAGACTTCCCACTGAGGTGCCTTGATACAGCACTCTGGGAACAGCCTATTTGTTCAGAAATGTCTTTCTGTGTCTTACCCTCTTGCTTGAGGGTGTCAATGATGGCCTTCTGGACAGCAGTCAGGTCGGAAGTCTTACCCATGATTGTGGTTTTGAGTAATGAAACAGGCTGGGAGTTTTTAAAAGCCTCAGGAATCTTTTGCAGGTGTTTAGAGTTAATTAGTTGATTCAGATGATTAGGTTAATAGCTCGTTTAGAGAACCTTTTCATGATATGCTAATTTTTTGAGACTTTGGAATTTGGGGTTATCATGAGCTGTATGCCAAAATCATCAGTATTAAAACAATAAAACACCTGAAATGAAATATTTCAGTTGGTGTGCAATGAATCTAAAACATATGAAAGTTGAATTTTTATCATTACATTATGGAAAATAATGAACTTTATCACAATATGCTAATTTTTTGAGAAGGACCTGTATATGAGGATATATATATATATATATATATATATGAGGATATATATATGCGGATATATATATATATGAGGATATATATATGAGGATATAAGAGTGTCTCAGCCGGACACATTCCATGTCATCCGGGTCTATGGAAGTGTTTCTGCCTTGGAATAAACAATAAAAAAGGTAACTGTGACCTTTCTCACAATTGTTCTTGCAATTCCCAGTTTAAAAATGGGAATTCTGACTTTTTTTGCGTAATACCCAGTTTATAAATCTGATTTTTTTTATTTTTTATTGCAATTCTGATTTTAGAACTTTTAATTCCCAGTTTATGAATTGGAATTCTGACTTTTTTTCTTGCAATTCCCAGTTTATAAATCGTAATTCTAACTTTTTTCTTGCAATTCTACTAGCAATATTCAGTTTATGAATTGGACTTTTTCCCCCGCGATTCCCAGGTTATATCTCACAATTCTGAGTTTATTGCTCACAATTACCTATGTTTTATTCTCAGGTGAAAACGAGCATCCATAGATCTCCTCAGTTTGCGCTTCCGCTAGCTTTACTGTGGTGTGCAGTGTTACTGTAGTGTGTGCAGTCTTACTGTAGTGTGCAGTGTTACTGTAGTGTGCAGTGTTACTGTAGTGTGTGCAGTGTTACTGTAGTGTGTGCAGTGTTAATGTAGTATGTGTGCAGTGTAACTGTAGTGTGTGCAGTGTTACTGTAGTGTGCAGTGTTACTGTGGTGTGTGCAGTGTTACTGTGGTGTGTGCAGTGTTACTGTGGTGTGTGCAGTGTTACTGTGGTGTGTGCAGTGTTACTGTAGTGTGCAGTGTTACTGTAGTGTGTGCAGTGTTACTGTAGTGTGTGCAGTGTTACTGTAGTGTGCAGTGTAACTGTAGTGTGTGCAGTGTTAATGTGGTGTGCAGTGTTACTGTGGTGTGCAGTGTTAATGTGGTGTGTGCAGTGTAACTGTAGTGTGTGCAGTGTAACTGTATTGTGTGTGCAGTGTAACTGTATTGTGTGTGCAGTGTAACTGTATTGTGTGTGCAGTGTAACTGTAGTGTGTGCAGTGTAACTGTATTGTGTGTGCAGTGTAACTGTAGTGTGTGCAGTGTAACTGTATTGTGTGTGCAGTGTAACTGTATTGTGTGTGCAGTGTAACTGTAGTGTGTGTGCAGTGTAACTGTATTGTGTGTGCAGTGTAACTGTAGTGTGTGTGCAGTGTAACTGTAGTGTGTGTGCAGTGTAACTGTAGTGTGTGCAGTGTAACTGTAGTGTGTGCAGTGTAACTGTAGTGTGTGTGCAGTGTAACTGTAGTGTGTGTGCAGTGTAACTGTATTGTGTGTGCAGTGTAACTGTAGTGTGTGCAGTGTAACTGTATTGTGTGTGCAGTGTAACTGTATTGTGTGTGCAGTGTGACTGTAGTGTGTGTGCAGTGTGACTGTATTGTGTGTGTAGTGTAACTGTAGTGTGTGTGCAGTGTAACTGTAGTGTGTGTGCAGTGTAACTGTATTGTGTGTGCAGTGTAACTGTAGTGTGTGCAGTGTAACTGTAGTGTGTGCAGTGTAACTGTATTGTGTGTGCAGTGTAACTGTAGTGTGTGTGCAGTCTAACTGTAGTGTGTGCAGTGTAACTGTATTGTGTGTGCAGTGTAACTGTATTGTGTGTGCAGTGTAACTATTGTGTGTGCAGTGTAACTGTATTGTGTGTGCAGTGTAACTGTATTGTGTGTGCAGTGTAACTGTAGTGTGTGTGCAGTGTAACTGTATTGTGTGTGCAGTGTAACTGTAGTGTGTGTGCAGTGTAACTGTAGTGTGTGTGCAGTGTAACTGTATTGTGTGTGCAGTGTAACTGTAGTGTGTGCAGTGTAACTGCATTGTGTGTGCAGTGTGACTGTAGTGTGTGTGCAGTGTGACTGTAGTGTGTGCAGTGTTACTGTAGTCTGTGTGCAGTGTAACTGTAGTGTGTCCAGTGTAACTGTATTGTGTGTGCAGTGTTACTGTAGTGTGTGCAGTGTTACTGTAGTGTGTGCAGTGTTACTGTAGTGTGCAGTGTGTGCAGTGTTACTGTGGTGTGTGTGCAGTGTAACTGTAGTGTGTCCAGTGTAACTGTATTGTGTGTGCAGTGTTACTGTAGTGTGTGCAGTGTTACTGTAGTGTGCAGTGTGTGCAGTGTTACTGTGGTGTGCAGTGTAACTAGTGTGTGCAGTGTGACTTTAGTATGTGTGTGCAGTGTGACTTTAGTATGTGTGTAGTGTTACTGTGGTGTGTGCAGTGTTACTGTGGTGTGTGCAGTGTTACTGTGGTGTGTGCAGTGTTACTGTGGTGTGTGTGCAGTGTAACTGTAGTGTGTGTGCAGTGTAACTGTAGTGTGTGTGCAGTGTAACTGTAGTGTGTGTGCAGTGTTACTGTGGTGTGCGCAGTGTTACTGTGGTGTGCGCAGTGTAACTTTAGTGTGTGTGCAGTGTTACTGTGGTGTGTGCAGTGTCACTGTGGTGTGTGCAGTGTAAGTGTAGTGTGTGCAGTGTTAGTGTAGTGTTACTATAGTGTGTGCAGTGTTACTGTAGTGTGTGCAGTGTAACTGTAGTGTTACTGTAGTGTGTGCAGTGTAACTGTAGTGTTACTTTAGTGTGTGCAGTGTAACTGTAGTGTTACTGTAGTGTGTGCAGTGTTACTGCAGTTTGTGCAGTGTAACTGTAGTGTTACTGTAGTGTGTGCAGTGTAGCTGTAGTGTTACTGTAGTGTGTGCAGTGTAACTGTAGTGTTACTGTAGTGTGTGCAGTGTAACTGTAGTGTGTGCAGTGTAACTGTAGTGTGTGTGCAGTGTAACTGTAGTGTGTGTGCAGTGTAACTGTAGTGTGTGTGCAGTGGTACTGCAGTTTGTGCAGTGTAACTGTAGTGTGTGTGCAGTGTTACTGCAGTTTGTGCAGTGTAACTGTAGTGTTACTGTAGTGTGTGCAGTGTAGCTGTAGTGTTACTGTAGTGTGTGCAGTGTGTGCAGTGTAACTGTAGTGTTACTGTAGTGTGTGCAGTGTAACTGTAGTGTGTGCAGTGTAACTGTAGTGTGTGTGCAGTGTAACTGTAGTGTGTGTGCAGTGGTACTGCAGTTTGTGCAGTGTAACTGTAGTGTGTGTGCAGTGTAACTGTAGTGTGTGTGCAGTGTAACTGTAGTGTGTGCAGTTACTGTGGTGTGTGCAGTGTTACTGTAGTGTGTGCAGTGTTACTGTAATGTGTGTGCAGTGTTACTGTGGTGTGTTGTTACGACCCTGCATTCCCCTTGTTCGCCTGCTGGGGGCGGTGTTCTTCAGGAGGGCGTGGGAGATTGCACACCCCCGTTACCTGCTCTCGATTTGATTATGGAGAGGATAAAACCTTGGATCCTACCCTCTCCACGCTACTTCGTCCAGGGGATTGGCAGACTCTGGAGGAGTCACTTGTTTTGCGACGTTTATATTTGTTTACAGTCCATACCAACCTTTTCTTATTCCCCATCTGGATTATGATTTTGTCCCCTTATAATTTTGAACCCTAGACTTTGTTATACTAAGTTGTTTGCACTTTTGTTGTAAGCTAATAAAACCTCTTGCAATTCATTTTTAAAGTGTACTTGTATCCCTTTATGTACGGTCAAAACGAGCTGGCCGTAACAGTGTGCAGTGTTACTGCAGTGTGTGCAGTGTTACTGTAGTGTGTGCAGTGTGTGCAGTGTTACTGTGGTGTGTGCAGTGTTACTGTGGTGTGTGCAGTGTTACTGTGGTGTGTGCAGTGTAACTGTATTGTGTGTGCAGTGTAACTGTAGTGTGTGTGCAGTGTAACTGTAGTGTGTGTGCAGTGTTACTGTAGTGTGTGCAGTGTTACTGTGGTGTGTGCAGTGTAACTGTGGTGTGTGCAGTGTAACTTTAGTGTGTGTGCAGTGTTACTGTGGTGTGTGCAGTGTCACTGTGGTGTGTGCAGTGTTAGTGTAGTGTGTGCAGTGTTAGTGTAGTGTTACTATAGTGTGTGCAGTGTAGCTGTAGTGTTACTGTAGTGTGTGCAGTGTAACTGTAGTGTTACTGTAGTGTGTGCAGTGTAACTGTAGTGTTACTGTAGTGTGTGCAGTGTAACTGTAGTGTTACTATAGTGTGTGCAGTGTAACTGTAGTGTTACTGTAGTGTGTGCAGTGTAACTGTAGTGTTACTGTAGTGTGTGCAGTGTAACTGTAGTGTTACTGTAGTGTGTGCAGTGTAACTGTAGTGTTACTATAGTGTGTGCAGTGTAACTGTAGTGTTACTATAGTGTGTGCAGTGTTACTGCGGTGTGTGCAGTGTAATTGGGGTGTGTGCAGTGTAACTGGGGTGTGTGCAGTGCTACTGGGGTGTGTGCAGTGTAACTGTAGTGTGTGTGCAGTGTGACTGTAGTGTGTGTGCAGTGTGACTGTAGTGTGTGTGCAGTGTAACTGTAGTGTGTGTGCAGTGTAACTGTAGTGTGTGTAGTGTGTGTGCAGTGTAACTGTAGTGTGTGTGCAGTGTAACTGTAGTGTGTGTGCAGTGTGACTGCAGTGTGACTGTAGTGTGTGTGCAGTGTAACTGTACACTTTACCGTTTTCAGCACAAACGCTGCCATGGCGCTGAGGTGTCGTGGAGAAGACCCACTCACGATGATCATGTGATCAGTGTACCTGAGCTCAGGTGAGACCCTGATGACACAGATGTCTGAGGCGTTCTCCTGCCTCAGGACCGACACCAGCAGACCCAAGTCAAACCCTGAACGCACAACAACACAACAGAGCTGTACACGAGCACTGCACAAAACACTGGAAGTGCACAACAACTGTCTGGTGACCCACATTCTTCAAAACATCTTCCTTTGTGTTAGACAGTTTGGAACATGACGGTGAGAAAATGATGACAGAACTTTTATTTTTGGGTGAACTGTCCCTTTAATTGCGTGTAATTATGCATAATTTATTATTACTACAGTTACAGTACATGTAATCTTTAAATAATTTTTAACCACAAAAAAACAGAATATATATATATAATTTGCATAAAAATGGAACCTATTTTAAGACCTTCCAAATTTCAACACATTCGAGATTTGTGCTGCAATAATGAGAATTTGTGAGATGAAACGTGTTTAACTGTCAAAACAATGTGTTTTTATTTATTTAGTTTGCTGTTGGTGTCCAGGATGACCCAGACACGAGCCCATTGCCTAGAGGTGTGTGTTATTGAGCGCCTCACCTCGTGTCGTGTCGGCCAGGGGCAGTTCCGCGTGTGTTGTGATGTTTTCTGCTGTTATTGTGAGTTTCTGTGTGTCTGTTGTTGTTTCACGCGTGGAGCTCAAGCCTGCGACTCTGAAGAGCCCGCGAGGAGCTTTAGACCGCAGACAGCGCGTTAACATCATTCTGTGCGATACACACTCTGCGTGTGTGTGTGTGTGTGTGTGTGAGTTTTGTGGACTTTACATGAGGAAGCACGTGATCTGAGGTCTCTCCTGCGGCCGCCCGCTTGTGACGTCACCGGATGTGCGTCACACAACAGAGAAAGGCATCATTTCGACTTTTCACTC
Source organism: Meda fulgida (assembly GCA_030578275.1). Taxonomy (NCBI): domain Eukaryota; kingdom Metazoa; phylum Chordata; class Actinopteri; order Cypriniformes; family Leuciscidae; genus Meda; species Meda fulgida. Next base: position 388,444 of record CM060631.1, on the reverse strand, counting down.
ATAATTTCGAATTTTTAAATCGGTTATAATATCTACTTTTTAATGTCATAATTTCAATTTTTTTAATCTCAAAATTATGACCGAGTATGGCATAATTTTGACCTACGTAATTATTAAGATTTACCGATGCGTGATATTTTTATCAGCGGTTCTAAACTTTTACTCTTTTCTACAAGCTTTACGTGTACTAAGTACGTCTGTGCGTCGTCTTAAAATAACTTTAACGTTTGCATTAGTAGGGGCTAGATGTGTTTTTATAGGCTACTGCCTTTTTAGTTATTTCTCTACTACTGCCAATAGTGCATAATAATTGTACGTTTGTTTTATGTTCGACAACTTTTGTGTTTAGCTGTTGCGTTGGTGTTGAAGTTAAGCAAATTAAACATGTTCTTTAGTCCATTAAAAGCCTCGTTTTTTCGCTTGGACTCTACAGAAAGAGAAGACAGCTTTGCCCAGTTATAAAATGAGACTGAGAAATAATTTCTCAAAATATTAAGCTGTTCCTCACGACTTTAAAAACAATTCAAGACTATGATTTCAAACTACTTATTTGACTTTCAGAATAACTCTGTCTCAACATCAAGGGAAACTCCGTGATTATCGAGGTTTAAATAAGAAAAGCGCAGGCCTACAGGCTTCATGCACAATAATCAGAAATATCCAAACTGAAACCTAAAAATGTTGTCATAAAGGGAGACCTGCAGTAAGCATTTCTTGCATTTATATTAAGTAAATTATAGTATATTTTCAATTAAAAACAGATCATGATCTTAAAAGCTTATAAAAACACAAATGTATGCTAATGAAAACCATCATCAGGTGTAAATCACTCCGGATGAACATGAAGTCTGCTGATAACGCCCTTAACATCTTAGAAATGCTATATGTATAAACAGCTTCTCGATGAGATAGTGTGTTGAGTTATTAATGCACAGCATATTTAGTTTAGTGTTGTCTGTAGCTTGTGGCCATCTGGTGGTCAAAGGGTTGAAACGCACTTACGAAACTGCTTTATTTTAAAGAAATCACCACTTCAATATTTAACACTTTAAATAATCCCTTCAAGTCCTTCACACTCAAAGTAAAATATATTAAACAAATGTATAAAATAAATCTGCAATCTATGTATTTTAAATAGTCGTCTTTATTTATACAGTACAGATCGTTTCAGAGCGGCTTCACGGTGATAAACAGGACAATAACAGTTACTTACAATTGTGTCTATGATTTGACATGTTTATTGTATAGTAAGAGATGCAGAAGTGCATTAAACACTGGAATCCTGCAGATGTGCTGAACTGAGATCTGCTCCTGATGGCGGCGATGGCCTGGTGAAAGAAAGTGATTTTATGCCAGCTTTACTATAGTAAATACAGTAACAGTGTTTCTGCTTATCAAGATCCACAGCACTGCACATCTCACCCAGACAGAAACAGGGTTGGCCCAGTGTGTGGAGAGTGAGTGAGTGAGTGAGTGTGTGTGTGTGTGTGTGTGGAGAGTGAGAGAGAGAGGAGTGTGTGGAAAGTGAGAGTGAGGTGTGTGTGTGTGTGTGTGTGTGTGTGTGAGAGTGAGAGAGTGAGTGAGTGAGTGAGTGAGTGAGTGAGTGAGTGAGTGAGTGTGTGTGTGTGTGTGTGTGTGGAGAGTGAGAGAGAGAGGAGTGTGTGGAAAGTGAGTGAGGTGTGTGTGTGTGGAATGTGTGGAGAGAGAGAGTGAGGAATGTGTGGAGTGAGAGAGTGAGGAGTGTGTGTGTGTGTGTGTGTGTGTGTGGAGAGTGAGAAAAAGAGAGTGTGTGGAGAGTGAGAGAGTGTGGGTGTGTGTGGAGAGTGAGAGTGTATGTGTGTGTGTGTGTGAGGAGATAGTGAGAGTGTGTGTGAGTGTGTGGAGAGTGAGAGAGTGTGTGTGGAGAGTGAGAGAGTGTGTGGAGAGTGTGTGTGTGTGTGGAGAGTGAGAGAGTGTGTGTGGAGAGTGAGAGAGTGTGTGTGGAGAGTGAGAGAGAGTGTGTGTGTGTGTGTGTGGAGAGTGAGAGAGTGTGTGTGGAGAGTGAGAGAGTGTGTGTGGAGAGTGAGAGTGTGTGTGTGGAGAGTGAGAGAGTGTGTGTGGAGAGTGAGAGAGTGTGTGTGTGGAGAGTGAGAGAGTGTGTGTGTGGAGAGTGAGAGAGTGTGTGTGTGTGTGTGTGTGTGTGTGGAGAGTGAGAGAGTGTGAGTGTGAGGAGAGTGAGAGAGAGTGTGTGTGTGTGTGTGTGGAGAGTGAGAGAGTGTGTGTGGAGAGTGAGAGTGTGTGGAGAGTGAGAGAGTGTGTGTGTGTGTGTGTGGAGAGTGAGAGAGAGTGTGTGTGTGGAGAGTGAGAGTGTGTGTGGAGAGTGAGAGAGTGTGTGGAGAGTGTGTGTGGAGAGTGAGAGAGTGTGTGTGGAGAGTGAGAGAGTGTGTGTGTGTGGAGAGTGAGAGGAACACAGATGTGGCCAGCGGTGCAGGAGGAGAACAGATGAAGCACAGCAGCGGATCTGAGCGTCTCGAACCGGCCGTTGATCTAGCGAATGGCTAGCCCTGATCTGGCCACTGACAGGCCCGACAGGCGAGAAGATTCGCACACACACACACACACAGAAGTCAATCTCACCTCATCTGCAGGAGCCTCGCTGCGAGAGAGGAAAACAACAATTAAAAAAATATATAATTATATATATATATGTGCAAAAGCAGATGTTTCAGTCACTAATGTCAATCACCGGTGCATGATTCATTTATTCCACAAAAAAGATGTTGCAAACTACTCAATTATCGTGTCACTGGCTCGTAGTGCAAATAGTTTTAAAGTCCCCCTGTGGTGAAAATCCAGCGTTTAATGTTGTTTATGTGTCTATGTGGTGTTTTTAACACGCTTGAAGACACACATGTGTAGATTCATAAGTCGACAGCATTGCTGAGTATTTTCTGCTTAAAACTGCAGTGAACCAAAGACAGTCTCAAAAACACGCTTTGAAATCGCTGGTGTTTCTGACGTCACAAACGACCTTGTAACCAATCATATCAACGTGTGCTCGTCAACCAGTGGATCTCTGAGTGAGTGAGTGAGTGGAGGCGGGGCTCATTTGCATATTCATGTGACTCGACACCCTTGCCTCATTTAGTATGCGCGGTTCTATTCAAGATATTTTAAGAAGTTAAGACATTAATTCCAATGAAAAAACGTTTAAATATGTCATTTTGGTGATCAAAGATGAGTTTTAAGGGATACAATTATTGACTATAAAGGGACTTTGTAGTAACACAACTAACACAAACTACAAAAACCATCAACAGAATAAAATTACCATGGATGTAAAATCTAAGATCACATAAAACCAGCAGAAAGACCAAAATCATTCCGAGTAAACAATTATTATATTATAGGCTATTCGGTCGTCACTGTGAGACGCTCCCAACGCTCTGCTTCTCAAGATAAAGA
>CM060631.1:362500-380000 GCA_030578275.1 Meda fulgida | reverse complement strand
ATACATACATACAGTGAATCGGTCCGTGAGAAGATCAGCTTCACCCTGTTTATCAGCCGGAGCAGAAACTGAGTTTTCATTGTTTACTGTGTGTTTATCTGGGCTGTTTTTTCTCTCATAGGGTGTGTGTCAAATGTAAAACACACACTCACACACACACACACACACTCGCACTCGCACTCACTCTTTAAGATGGTCAGTGTTTCTGTTGTGAGTTATTCTCATGATCCTCATGTTTGAGGTAGTTTTGGATCATAACTTGTCTTGTGATCATGATTATGTTTATGTTGAGCAAGTGAACAGTTTTGATGGAGAGGGTTTGAGTTTAGAGTTCAGCAAGTCAAGAAGCCTCCTTTAAAAATGAATCATGAGGGAAAACATGAGAATAAAAGAACATGAACTCTTAATGAGAGGGTCGTCACCCGTAGGTCACTTGATGGAGTTTTTCGGTTCCTTGCCACTGTTGCCTTTGGCTTGCTCAGTTGGGGATATTCAAATTAATTAACCAAGCATTAATACCATTGATCAGCCCTACCAAACGTGGATGTTTTTTCACTAAGAAATAAACATTGTTATGTTATTTGATTGATATTGTGAAGCTGCTTTGATGCAATTTATATTGTGAAAGCGCTATATAAATACACTTGACTTGACCCGTGAGTTCAGTCTAAACAAACACTGTTACTGTCTGTTTCCCCACATGGACAGACACACACACACACACTCACTCACACACATTGTCTGCAGTGAGTCTGTCATCTTTGGCTGATGTTGTGTGTCACTGCGGTCTGATGTTGCGTGTCTGAGGTTGCCTGTCCTATGTTGCGTGTCTGAGGTTGTGTGTCTGAGGTTGTGTGTCGCTGCTGCCTCTCCTCAGCGCCGCTGACCTTCAGGAAATTACTTTTTCTTGAGGAAATGAACGTTCAGAACCGGGAGGAACCTGCAGGCGTGTGTGATTCTCTGTACACACACACACACACACACACACACACACACACACACAATAAAAAGCTATAACTCAGGATTACTTAAGATGCCTGACTATAGAGTTTTAGAAAATAGAGATTGTTTTATCATTCAGCTTTCATGTATTTGCATTCTCATCCCACTGCTGTGTGTAGAATCCGCCTGTCACTCACAGACAGAGTCTCTGCCAGTGAAAGAAGTGAAGTTCACCACGTAACTTCGGGAGAACTGAACCCATCTAATCTTTCAATTAACCGGCAGAGCATATAAGCAGCCACTCGCCTCGCTCTGGCATCAGCTTCTTTTACATCATCCGTTCGTTTCCGTTGCCCAATCATGTCGGACGTCCCGGAGCTCCAGCTATTCCCGTCCCACAGACGCCTGCTTTTCTTCCTGGACCGGGTCGTTCCCCCTCGGATTGGGATCCACCGCCCGAGCGCGCTGGACGCCAGCTGTTCTCATGCTCCAGAAATCCTGCCCCTGCTGAGACGCCTCATTCGGATATTCGCCTGAAACCAATTCATTGTGAAAGCTGGACATATTCCAGGCCATAAAAACCAAATCACTGGCACCCTTTCTCGTCACCGTTCGAAACATTGGCTCCAGAAGCAGACTCCAACCCGGCACCAGTGCCCCCTTTTCAGAGCTCCTGTGGACCACCCTCTGGTATCCACACACCCTATCCTTGGAATCAATACCGCACCCTCTCCCAGAACCTTATCATCTTACTGGACAGCCTGGAACTCCTTTAGAAACTTCCACTTAGTCTATAATAGAGCTTTCCCAGATGTTTCCCTCCTCTCAATGACTTCTTTTATTTCCCACCTGAAAAGTTCCAAATCCATCCAGCCAGGATCCATTAAAGTCTACCTCAGTGGTTTACACTTCTTGTTTAAACTCATCCACGGCCACCAGTGCCCTGCTCTCTCAAATCCCCAGACATCTCTTCGAATCAAAGGCCTACAAAAAACTCACTCTACCAAACCCGATACCAGGAAACCTCTAACTATCGACCTCCTAGAGGAAACTGTCTGACTACCCCCCACTCCGGTCTCTTCTCTCCAAACACGACCAGAACCCTAGATGCCATGTTCAATTTAGCCTTTTCCGGCTTCCTTCGAGTTTCAGAATTCACAATCAATTCCACTTTCAGCCCAGCTATCTATCCAACCTTCTCAGATCTTCTCAGATCATAAGTTTTAACCCATGACATGATTCGATGGGGACACTGTACTGTCAAAGAGTACCGTCCTTCGGATGAGATGTTAAACTGAGGACTCTCTGTGGTCATTAAAAATCCCATGGCACTTTTAGTAAAGAGGGGTGTAACCCGGGTGTCCTGGCCACATTCCCTCCATCGGCCCTCGCCAATCATGGCCTCCTAATTATCCACTTACATTAAATTGGCTCTATCACTCTCTCTCCTCTCCACCTATAGCTGGTGTCTACCATACTTAAAACTGAGTCTTCCACTGGAACTACAGCCACCGGTTTGACCGAGTCTTTTCCAGCTTACTGTCCTAAATCTATATTGCACTTTTTTGGGGGTATATCTAAGCTCGAGTTGAAGTTGCTTCCTCGTGATTAAATGGGCAAAGGAACTCGTGAAATGATCTTTAATTGTGCTCTAATGTCTGTGATGCATAATCTGTTTATAATGTAAGTATCAAACCAGTCCGATGAAGCAAGATAAACAAGACTAAGTGGCTGTCAAACAAACAACTGTGGAGACTGACGCTCTTCTACATTTGAACACGCAGAGAAGTGTGTAAAAGAATAAGAGAGAACCGTAAACACTCAATATTCAGATGGTTCAGTCTCGGGCTGTTTCTGTTGGGTTTCCATGAGAGCGTCTTCCATGATGCTTCATTAGTGTTTGGAGAAAGATAAATATTAACCATTACAGTGAAGCAGGAATGTGTGTTTTTAATTATTTACTCCTGGTTACATTATGTGTTTCTGAGTTCAGCTTTTTTAAAAGGTAACATTTGGGGTGTGTTTAACTTTTATCTGTTCAGACTACAGACAAATAAATGTATTTGACTGCGATGTGATTTTTGATGCCTGATACCGTATTTAGTTACTCAGGGCTTTGCTTTGAGGCATGTGCTGAAAAACTGAAGCATTCAATCAAAGAGCATCTTTATATGTGATCTGAGAGATAATTTTTCATTTACCCCACTTGCTCTTGGTAGAGTTTATCTAATGGGTCAAAAATATGGAGAACTCTTATTTACATTTCGTAACTAAAAGAAATCATTTATTTTGATGACAAATGATTATGTTTGCATGTTTAATGCATGTTAATACACGTTTTTTCTTGTGTTCTTTTGCCAGTCAATGGTAATGGGATTGTAGCAGAAGTCAGCGAGACCATCTCAGACCAGATGCAGTTGCCGGTTCAGAGCAGTGTTCTGGACCAAATGGTTCCGGGACCGGCGGAGATGGAGAACCAGGACTGGAAAATCGGCAGTGATGCTGCTCTGGAGGTCATAGAACCAGCAGACGGTCTTGCTGTTTCAGAACTAGTTGTCACTACAGCTGCAGAAACAGCCCTAGCTCTGGAACCAACATCAGATCTGACTCCAACTCCAGAACCCAAGCCAGCTGAGCTAACGTCAGCTCCAGAATTCCCATCAGATGTCCCAGTGGAACCAAGCACTGCTTTAGAACTAACTACAGCTCCAGAACCCACTCCAGTGGAACCAAGCCCTGCTCTAGAACCAGCTCCAGAACCCACTCAAGGGGAACCAAGCCCTGCTCTAGAATCAAGCCCAGCTCCAGAACTCGCTCCAGCTCTAGAAACAACCGCATCTCCAGAACCCACTCCAGTGGAAACAAGCCCTACACTAGAACCAACTCCAGCTCCAGAACCAGCTTCGGTGGAACCAAGCCCTGTGCTAGAACCAACTCCAGCTCCAGAACCCGCTCCAGTGGAACCAAGCCCTGTACTAGAACCAACTCCAGCTCCAGAACCCACTACATTGGAACTAAGCCCAGCTCTAGAACCATCTCCGGCTCCAAAACGCACTCCGGTGGAACCAAGCCCTGCGCAAGAACCAACTCCAGCTCCAGAACCCACTCCAGTGGAACCAAGCCCAGCTCTGGAACCAAGCCCAGCTCTAAAACCAACTCCAGCTCCAGAACCAACTCCAGCTCCAGAACCCACTCCAGTGGAATCAAGCCCAGCTCTAAAACCAACTCCAGTTCCAGAACCCACTCCAATGGAGCCAAGCTCAGCTCTAGAACCAACTCCGGCTCCAGAACCCACTCCAGTGGAACCAAACCTAGCTCTAGAACCAACTCCAGAACCCACTCCAGTGGAACCAAGCCCTGCACTAGAACCAAGCCCAGCTCCAGAACCCGCTCCAGCTCTAGATCCAACTCCAGCTCCACAGCCCGCTCCAGCTCTAGAACCAACTACATCTCCAGAACCCACTCCAGTGGAACCAAGCGCAGCTCTAGATCCAACTCCAGCTCCAGAACCAACTCCAGTGGAACCGAGTCCAGCGCCAGTGATGGTGGCAGTAGCTGCAGAGGGTAAAGCATGGGATTATGGGGCAGTTAATGGGGTCACAAGGAAGGTCAAACTAATTCATTACACTGGCGGCATCTGCGGCAGCAATCTGTAGTTATACCTTTTAAAATCCCCCTGTGGTGAAAATCCAGCTTTTAATGTTGATTATGTGTCTATGTGGTGTTTGAAATCGCTGGTGTTTCTGACGTCATAAACTACCTTGTAACCAATCAGATCAACGTGTGATCGTCAACCAGTGGATCTCTGAGCTGAGTGAGTGAGTGGAGGCGGAGTTAATTTGCATATTCATAGAACCACGCATACTAAATGAGGCAAGGGTGTCGAGTTACATTCAAGATATTTTAAGGCATGAAAAAAAATTTCAAGGAGAAAATGTTTAAACGTCGTTTTTCTGATCAAAGATGAGTTTTAAGGGATACAATTATTGAGTACAGTGGGACTTTAAAGGATGTTGATTATTTCAGAACAAAGCATCAAATTTACAACACTGAAAGTAAAGCATGTGTCACTGCACACACTGTAGAAGGAAACTCTTATGCTGGGTAACAGAACAGGGATTGTGTTGTGCAGTCTAGACAGAGACACCCAGAACATGTTTTCTTCACGTCTGCACAACGGTCTCTTGCTGACACATTGGCACTCTTTGTGTCGAGCCAAAAATCACAATAATCTTGCGCTCTGTTGCCTCAGATTATGTAAGATTAAGCACTGAACATGATGGCATGTGTTGGTAACGCCGGTGCTGGCCGTGACACAGGAACCTTTACATAACACTGAGGGATCGTCACCAATATCCTGATTCTTATACAACCAGTTATTTATAATATGAGCAAATGGATGTTCATGTGCTTTTCTACGGGATATTTGGGCTGAACGTTCACAGTCTCAGTGACTAACACTGCAGGTTAGAGAACAAGCCTAATGCAGGTGAACTTCTCAGACCGAATATCTGTCAAACGCAGAAGACTTGTATATCAGGCAGAAACTGGGCTTCAGGAGAGTTTTGGGGCGTGAGCTGATAGATGGATGTCACTGGACTTAAAGATCAGTTCACTTCTGAATTAAAATCTCCAGATCATTTACTCTCCCCCACGTCATCCAAGATGTTCATGTGTGTTTCTTTCTTCAGTCGAAAAGAAATGAGGAAAACACTCCAGGATTTCCTCCATATGGTGACTTCAATGGGGTCCAATGGGTCGAAAGTCCAAATGTGAGATTCAATGTGATTAGGTTTACATGATGACGTAATTTGTGTGGCATCACAGCGAGTGCAAGACCAGCATCTGTGGTATAAAGTATATAAATGTGTATTTAGTTATAAATGTCGCTGGTCTAGATGAGACTCTTATTCCTCGGCTGGATCGTGTCGAGACTTTGAAGCTGCACTGAAACTCACATCTGGACCTTCGACCCGTTGGACCCCATTGAAGTCACTATATGGAGGAAATCCTGGAGCGTTTTCCTCAAAAACCTTAATTTCTTTTCGACTGAAGAAAGAAACGCATGAACATCTTGGATGAAGTTCAGGAAACTTTAATTCTGAAGTGATCTACTCCTTTGAGGCCCTGATATACTACACTTTATATCGTTATATGAGACGAGAGATTTAACACTTTAACTGAAAATTATTTGGAGATAAGTGAGCAAATTCATTTACTGTGGCAATCTTGCAATCATGAGCATATCTAAAATCTTTATGGTTCCAATGCAAAGTCATTATTCTAAAACGGATAGTTCCAGTCCTTGATTCTGATTGGTTGAGCCGCGTTCGAAGCCGTTGTAAATTTCTCAACAAACACACACCTGTGAGTGCATTACATCAGTGTTACTCAAACACACACACCTGTGACCGCATTACATCAGTGTTACTCAAACACACACACACACACACCTGTGACCGCATTACATCAGTGTTACTCAAACACACACACACACCTGCGACCGCATTACATCAGTGTTACACAAACACACACACACACACACACACCTGTGACCGCATTACATCAGTGTTACTCAAACACACACACACCTGTGAGCGCATTACATCAGTGTTACACAAACACACACACACACCTGTGACCGCATTACATCAGTGTTACTCAAACACACACACACCTGTGAGCGCATTACATCAGTGTTACACAAACACACACACACACCTGTGACCGCATTACATCAGTGTTACTCAAACACACACACACCTGTGACCGCATTACATCAGTGTTACTCAAACACACACACCTGTGACCGTATTACATCAGTGTTACTCAAACACACACACACACACACACACCTGTGAGCGCATTACATCAGTGTTACACAAACACACACACACCTGTGACCGCATTACATCAGTGTTACTTAAACACACACACACACACACACACACACCTGTGAGCGCATTACATTAGTGTTACTCAAACACACACACCTGTGACCGCATTACATCAGTGTTACTCAAACACACACACACCTGTGAGCGCATTACATCAGTGTTACACAAACACACACACACAAACACACACACACACAAACACACACACCTGTGAGCGCATTACATCAGTGTTAATCAAACACACACACCTGTGACCGCATTACATCAGTGTTACTCAAACACACACACCTGTGACCGCATTACATCAGTGTTACTCAAACACACACACCTGTGACCGCATTACATCAGTGTTACTCAAACACACACACACACACCTGTGACCGCATTACATCAGTGTTACTCAAACACACACACACACCTGCGACCGCATTACATCAGTGTTACACAAACACACACACACACACACACACACACCTGTGACCGCATTACATCAGTGTTACTCAAACACACACACACCTGTGAGCGCATTACATCAGTGTTACACAAACACACACACACACCTGTGACCGCATTACATCAGTGTTACTCAAACACACACACACCTGTGAGCGCATTACATCAGTGTTACACAAACACACACACACACCTGTGACCGCATTACATCAGTGTTACTCAAACACACACACACCTGTGACCGCATTACATCAGTGTTACTCAAACACACACACCTGTGACCGTATTACATCAGTGTTACTCAAACACACACACACACACACACACACCTGTGAGCGCATTACATCAGTGTTACACAAACACACACACACCTGTGACCGCATTACATCAGTGTTACTTAAACACACAAACACACACACACACACACACACACACACCTGTGAGCGCATTACATTAGTGTTACTCAAACACACACACCTGTGACCGCATTACATCAGTGTTACTCAAACACACACACACCTGTGAGCGCATTACATCAGTGTTACACAAACACACACACACAAACACACACACACACAAACACACACACCTGTGAGCGCATTACATCAGTGTTAATCAAACACACACACCTGTGACCGCATTACATCAGTGTTACTCAAACACACACACACCTGTGGGCGCATTTCATTAGTGTTACTCAAACACACACACCTGTGAGCGCATTACATTAGTGTTACTCAAACACACACACACACACACACCTGTGAGCGCATTACATCAGTGTTACTCAAGCACACACACACCTGTGACCGCATTACATCAGTGTTACTCAAACACACACTCACCTGTGAGCGCATTACATCATTGTTACTCAAACACACACACACACACACACACCTGTTAGCGCATTACATCAGTGTTACTCAAACACACACACACACCTGTGAGCGCATTACATCAGTGTTACTCAAACACACACACACCTGTGAGCGCATTACATAAGTGTTACTCCAACACACACACACACACACACACACACGTGACCGCATTACATCAGTGTTACTCAAACACACACACCTGTGAGCGCATTACATCAGTGTTACACAAACACACACACACCTGTGACCCCATTACATCAGTGTTACACAAACACACACACACACCTGTGACCGCATTACATTAGTGTTACACAAACACACACACACACCTGTGACCGCATTACATTGGTGTTACACAAACACACACACACACACACACACACACACACACACACACACACGTAACCGCATTACATCAGTTACTTAAACACACACACACCTGTGAGCGCATTACATCAGTGTTACTCAAACACACACACACCTGTGAGCGCATTACATCAGTGTTACTCAAACACACACACACACACACACACACCTGTGAGCCCATTACATCAGTGTTACTCAAACACACACACACACACCTGTGAGCGCATTACATCAGTGTTACACAAACACACACACACACCTGTGACCGCATTACATCAGTGTTACTCAAACACACACACCTGTGACCGCATTACATCAGTGTTACTCAAACTCACACACACACACCTGTGACCGCATTACATCAGTGTTACTCAAACACACACACACACCTGCGACCGCATTACATCAGTGTTACACAAACACACACACACACACACACACACCTGTGACCGAATTACATCAGTGTTACTCAAACACACACACACCTGTGAGCGCATTACATCAGTGTTACACAAACACACACACACACCTGTGACCGCATTACATCAGTGTTACTCAAACACACACACACCTGTGAGCGCATTACATCAGTGTTACACAAACACACACACACACCTGTGACTGCATTACATCAGTGTTACTCAAACACACACACACCTGTGACCGCATTACATCAGTGTTACTCAAACACACACACCTGTGACCGTATTACATCAGTGTTACTCAAACACACACACACACACACACCTGTGAGCGCATTACATCAGTGTTACACAAACACACACACACACACACACCTGTGAGCGCATTACATTAGTGTTACTCAAACACACACACCTGTGACCGCATTACATCAGTGTTACTCAAACACACACACACCTGTGAGCGCATTACATCAGTGTTACACAAACACACACACACAAACACACACACACACAAACACACACACCTGTGAGCGCATTACATCAGTGTTAATCAAACACACACACCTGTGACCGCATTACATCAGTGTTACTCAAACACACACACACCTGTGGGCGCATTTCATTAGTGTTACTCAAACACACACACCTGTGAGCGCATTACATTAGTGTTACTCAAACACACACACACACACACACCTGTGAGCGCATTACATCAGTGTTACTCAAGCACACACACACACCTGTGACCGCATTACATCAGTGTTACTCAAACACACACTCACCTGTGAGCGCATTACATCATTGTTACTCAAACACACACACACACACACCTGTTAGCGCATTACATCAGTGTTACTCAAACACACACACACACACCTGTGAGCGCATTACATCAGTGTTACTCAAACACACACACACCTGTGAGCGCATTACATAAGTGTTACTCCAACACACACACACACACACACGTGACCGCATTACATCAGTGTTACTCAAACACACACACCTGTGAGCGCATTACATCAGTGTTACACAAACACACACACACCTGTGACCCCATTACATCAGTGTTACACAAACACACACACACACCTGTGACCGCATTACATTAGTGTTACACAAACACACACACACACCTGTGACCGCATTACATTGGTGTTACACAAACACACACACACACACACACACACACACACACACACGTAACCGCATTACATCAGTTACTTAAACACACACACACCTGTGAGCGCATTACATCAGTGTTACTCAAACACACACACACCTGTGAGCGCATTACATCAGTGTTACTCAAACACACACACACCTGTGAGCCCATTACATCAGTGTTACTCAAACACACACACACACACCTGTGAGCGCATTACATCAGTGTTACTCAAACACACACACACCTGTGAGCGCATTACATCAGTGTTACTCAAGCACACACACACCTGTGACCCCATTACATCAGTGTTACTCAAACACACACACACACCTGTGAGCGCATTACATCAGTATTACTTAAACACACACACACCTGTGAGCGCATTACATCAGTGTTACTCAAACACACACACACACACACCTGTGAGCGCATTACATCAGTGTTACTCAAGCACACACCCACACCTGTGACCGCATTACATCAGTGTTACTCAAACACACACACACACACACCTGTGAGCGCATTACGTCAGCGTTACTCAAACACACACACCTGTGACCGCATTACATTAGTGTTACACAAACACACACACACACTTGTAACCGCATTACATCAGTGTTACTCAAGCACACACCCACACCTGTGACCGCATTATATCAGTGTTACTCAAACACACACACCTGTGACCGCATTACATCAGTGTTACTCAAACACACACACCTGTGAATGATTACATCAGTGTTACACAAACACACACACACCTGTGACCGCATTACATCAGTGTTACTTAAACACACACACACACACACACACACCTGTGAGCGCATTACATTAGTGTTACTCAAACACACACACTTGTGACCGCATTACATCAGTGTTACTCAAACACACACACACCTGTGACCGCATTACATCAGTGTTACACAAACACACACACACACACACACACACACCTGTGGGCGCATTTCATTAGTGTTACTCAAACACACACACCTGTGAGCGCATTACATTAGTGTTACTCAAGCACACACACACCTGTGAGCGCATTACATTAGTGTTACTCAAACACACACACACACACACACCTGTGAGCGCATTACATCAGTGTTACTCACACACACACCTGTGACCGCATTACATCAGTGTTACTCAAACACACACTCACCTGTGAGCGCATTACATCATTGTTACTCAAACACACACACACACACACACACACACACACACACACACACACCTGTTAGCGCATTACATCAGTGTTACTCAAACACACACACACACGTGAGCGCATTACATCAGTGTTACACAAACACACACACACCTGTGACCGCATTACATCAGTGTTACTTAAACACACACACACACACACACACACACCTGTGAGCGCATTACATTAGTGTTACTCAAACACACACACCTGTGACCGCATTACATCAGTGTTACTCAAACACACACACACCTGTGAGCGCATTACATCAGTGTTACACAAACACACACACACACACACACCTGTGGGCGCATTTCATTAGTGTTACTCAAACACACACACCTGTGAGCGCATTACATTAGTGTTACTCAAGCACACACACACACCTGTGAGCGCATTACATTAGTGTTACTCAAACACACACACACACACACACACCTGTGAGCGCATTACATCAGTGTTACTCAAGCACACACACACCTGTGACCGCATTACATCAGTGTTACTCAAACACACACTCACCTGTGAGCGCATTACATCATTGTTACTCAAACACACACACACACACACACACACACACACACACACACACACACCTGTTAGCGCATTACATCAGTGTTACTCAAACACACACACACACACACGTGAGCGCATTACATCAGTGTTACTCAAACACACACACACCTGTGAGCGCATTACATAAGTGTTACTCCAACACACACACACACACACACACATGTGACCGCATTACATCAGTGTTACTCAAACACACAAACACACCTGTGAGCGCATTACATCAGTGTTACACAAACACACTAATGTAATGGGGTCACAGGTGTGTATGTGTGTTTGTGTAACACTAATGTAATGGGGTCACAGGTGTGTGTGTTACACAAACACACATACACACCTGTGACCGCATTACATTGGTGTTACACAAACACCCAAACACACACACACGTAACCGCATTACATCAGTTACTTAAACACACACACACCTGTGAGCGCATTACATCAGTGTTACTCAAACACACACACACCTGTGAGCGCATTACATCAGTGTTACTCAAACACACACACACACACACACACCTGTGAGCGCATTACATCAGTGTTACTCAAGCACACACACACACCTGTGAGCGCATTACATCAGTGTTACTCAAACACACACACACCTGTGAGCGCATTACATCAGTGTTACTCAAACACACACACACACCTGTGACCGCATTACATCAGTGTTACTCAAACACACACACACACCTGTGAGCGCATTACGTCAGCGTTACTCAAACACACACACCTGTGACCGCATTACATTAGTGTTACTCAAACACACCTGTGAGCCCATTACATCAGTGTTACACAAACACACACACACACACACACACACACCTGTGAGCGCATTACATTAGTGTTACACAAACACACACACACCTGTGACCCCATTACATTAGTGTTACACAAACACACACACACCTGTGACCCCATTACATTAGTGTTACACAAACACACATACACACCTGTGACCACATTACATTGGTGTTACACAAACACACACACACACGTAACCGCATTACATCAGTTACTTAAACACACACACACCTGTGAGCGCATTACATCAGTGTTACTCAAACACACACACACCTAGAGCGCATTACATCAGTGTTACTCAAACACACACACACACACACACACATACACACACACACCTGTGAGCCCATTACATCAGTGTTACTCAAACACACACACACCTGTGAGCGCATTACATCAGTGTTACTCAAGCACACACACACCTGTGACCCCATTACATCAGTGTTACTCAAACACACACACACACCTGTGAGCGCATTACATCAGTATTACTCAAACACACACACACCTGTGAGCGCATTACATCAGTGTTACTCAAACACACACACACCTGTGAGCGCATTACATCAGTGTTACTCAAACACACACAAAAACACACACACCTGTTAGCGCATTACATCAGTGTTACTCAAGCACACACACACACCTGTGACCGCATTACATCAGTGTTACTCAAACACACACACACACCTGTGAGCGCATTACGTCAGCCTTACTAAAACACACACACCTGTGACCGCATTACATTAGTGTTACTCAAACACACCTGTGAGCCCATTACATCAGTGTTACACAAACACACACACACACTTGTAACCGCATTACATCAGTTACTTACAAACACAAACACACACACACACACACACACACACCTGTGAGCGCATTACATCAGTGTTACTCAAACACACACACCTGTGAACGCATTACATCAGTGTTAGTCAAACACACACACCTGTGAGCGCATTACATCAGTGTTACTCAAACACACAAACACACCTGTGACCGCATTACATCAGTGTTACTCAAACACATACACCTGTGAGCGCATTACATCAGTGTTACTCAAACACACACACACACGCACACACACACACACGCACACACACACACACACCTGTGAGCGCATTACATCAGTGTTACTCAAACACACACACCTGTGACCGCATTACATTAGTGTTACACAAACACACACACACACCTGTGACCGCATTACATTAGTGTTACACAAACACACACACACACACCTGTGACCGCATTACATTGGTGTTACACAAACACACACACACGTAACCGCATTACATCAGTTACTTAAACACACACACACCTGTGAGCGCATTACATCAGTGTTACTCAAACACACACACACCTGTGAGCCCATTACATCAGTGTTACTCAAACACACACACACACACACACACACCTGTGAGCGCATTACATCAGTGTTACTCAAACACACACACACCTGTGAGCGCATTACATCAGTATTACTCAAACACACACACACACCTGTGAGCGCATTACATCAGTATTACTCAAACACACACACACCTGTGAGCGCATTACATCAGTGTTACTCAAACACACACAAAAACACACACACCTCTGAGCGCATTACATCAGTGTTACTCAAGCACACACACACACACACATGTGACCGCATTACATCAGTGTTACTCAAACACACACACACCTGTGACCACATTACATCAGTGTTACTCAAACACACACACACACACACACACACACACACACACACACACCTGTGAGCGCATTACATCAGTGTTACTCAAACAGACTGTTGTCGCAAAACTTCTGTTAAACATCATCACTGCGTAAGAGACACTCAGAGTCAAATTTATAAAAAGAGAAATATTTATTCTTGCAAGAAGGCCCAGTCGCCATCACAGCAGTTACCCTGTGAAGTGAGTGACACCCACCAGGAAGACATGAGACAGCCTTTATACTCTTTTCAAGGTTCCTCCTCACAGCAGTTACCTTTTCACCCACTCAGATAAGGTCCCCACTGCTGTTCAGTTTCTTCTTAAGGACACAACCTGGCCCTGAAATAAACTAGCCAAATCTGACCATTCCTAAGGTCAAGAGGTCCTGTCCCATATATTCCTGAAACGTCACTGTGGCGAACAGGACGGCCGAGGGACGTGAGAGAACGGCGCGAGGCCGGTGGTGCGATTGCTAATGAGCAACACCTGTGAAGCACACCGGTCTCGCATCTCTCACGGAGGAGCGGAAGCATAAAGGAGGAGCGACGACGTTGATGATCGAGAGAGGAACAGGCCTGTATTTTAGTTGTGTTTTGTTTTTGTATTTTATTTTAGCCAGCAGTCGTCCGCGAGGGGCTGCTGGCAGTTCCTTATGTTTATTTTCGGTAGCCAGCAGTCGTCCGCGAGGGGCTGCTGGTGGTATTTTGGTTGTTTGTTTTATTTTAAATAAATTATATTTTGATGGTTCGCTGGTTCCCGCCTCCTTCTTCCCTGAACATTGCTACACTGGTGCCGAAACCCGGGAAGAGGGAGGAACGTGCTGTCAGAGAGTCCTCGCCGATGTGGGTAATCCGCGGTGCCATCGAGCATGGTGCGCGAGTCGCCGCCGCTCGCCGTAGGCCGGAGCCTGCTGCCATCCGCCGAGCGAGGGAAGGAGGAGGCGGGAACCGACGAACCATCAAAATATAATTTATTTAAAATAAAACAAACAACCAAAATACCACCAGCAGCCCCTCGCGGACGACTGCTGGCTAAAATAAAATACAAAAACAAAACACAACTAAAATACAGGCCTGTTCCTCTCTCGATCATCAACGTCGTCGCTCCTCCTTTATGCTTCCACTCCTCCGTGAGAGATGCGAGACCGGTGTGCTTCACAGGTGTTGCTCATTAGCAATCGCACCACCGGCCTCGCGCCGTTCTCTCACGTCCCTCGGCCGTCCTGTTCGCCACAGTCACGCACAAGCACGTACACACATATACTTTTACACATTGAATAGGTTCAATCCCTTCTGATATCTGTTAGGAATAAATGACTATTAAAATTTCTACAACAACACACACCTGTGAGCGCACTACATCAGTGTTACTCAAACACACAAACACACCTGTGAGCGCATTACATCAGTGTTACACACACACACACACAATCACAAACACACACACTAATGTGACCCCATTATATCAGTGTTACACAAACACACACAAACCTGTGACCGCATTACATTAGTGTTACACAAACACACACACACTTGTAACCGCATTACATCAGTTACTTAAACACACACACACACACACACACACACACCTGTGAGCGCATTACATCAGTGTTACTCAAACACACACACCTGTGAGCGCATTACATCAGTGTTACTCAAACACACACACCTGTGAGCGCATTACATCAGTGTTACTCAAACACACACACACACACACACACACACACACACACACACACCTGTGACCGCATTACATTAGTGTTACTTAAACACACACACACACACACACACACACACACACACACACACACACACACACCTGTGAGCTTATTACATCAGTGTTACACAAACACACACACACACCTGTGACCCCATTACATCAGTGTTACTTAAACACACACACACCTGTGAGCGCATTACATTAGTGTTACACAAACACACACACACCTGTGACCCCATTACATCAGTGTTACTTAAACACACACACACCTGTGAGCGCATTACATTAGTGTTACACAAACACACACACACCTGTGACCGCATTACATTAGTGTTACTCAAACACACCTGTGAGCGCATTACATCAGTGTTACCCACACACACACACACACACCTGTGGCCTCATTACATCAGCATTACAAACACACCTGTGAGCGCATTACATCAGTGTTACACACACACACATACACATACCTGTGACCCCATTACATCAGTGTTACACAAACAAACACACACACACACACACACACACACACACACACACACACACACACACACACACCTGTGAGCGCATTACATCAGTGTTACTCAAAAACACACACACCTGTGAGCACATTACATCAGTGTTACTCAAACACACACACCTGTGAGCGCATTACATCAGTGTTACTCAAACACACACACACACACACACACACACACACACACACACACACACACACACACACACACACACACACCTGTGAGCGCATTACATCAGTATTACTCAAACACACACACCTGTGAGCGCATTACATCAGTGTTACTCAAACACACACACCTGTGAGCGCATTACATCACAAAGTCTCTCATGCTCTCTCTGTGTTTGTGTTGCAGGGGCCCGAGGGGACGCAGATGTGCCGGCGTCCACAGAGGCTGCAGAATGATGCTCATGCGCTCAAACTCAGGCGTGCCTTTATTCACTTCCAGTGTTATGAGTCACGTGTTTGTACACACATGAGTGTTTCTGCATGCGTGTTGTTATTAATAGCCAGAGAAATGCCTCGTCTTACTGTCAAACACAAGCAATAGATCCTCGTGTGCGGGAACGAGCTCCATCACTGAACCCGCCGCCTCAAGCTCCGAACCCGCCGCCGCCAGCTCCAGCTCCATCACCGAACCCGCCGCCAGCTCCAGCTCCATCACCGAACCCGCCGCCAGCTCCAACTCCATCACCGAACCCGCCGCCGCCAGCTCCAGCTCCATCACCGAACCCGCCGCCGCCAGCTCCAGCTCCATCACCGAACCCGCCGCCAGCTCCATCACCGAACCCGCCGCCAGCTCCAGCTCCATCACCGAACCCGCCGCC